>VOCP01056427.1:0-14203 GCA_007922195.1 Podocnemis expansa | reverse complement strand
CCATGGTACCTGAGAAGACACTAGAAACAGAAGTGCACGCCTATGTAGATATGATTGTGAGTGCAAATCCCATAACTAACAGAAGACTGCAACGCATAAGAGAAGAGACTGAGAAAGATGAATCATTGGGACTCCTCAAAGAGGTGATCATTAAAGGATGGCCTGAAATAATAAGCAGTTGCTTTCTAAGTATAAGAGACTGTTGGAACTGCAGACATGAACTGACTGTGATAGATGGGGTGATTTTCAAAGGTGGTATGGTTGTAATACCACGGAGCCTCCAAAAACAAATGTTACAGAAGATTCATGAAGGTCACTTAGGAATTGAGAAGTGCAAAGCACGAGAGGTCATATATTGGCCACGGATCAATCGCGACTTTACCAATGTGGTAAAAAAATTGCTTTTCATGCTTGAAATACGGACCATGCCAACAGGCAGAGACAGTGAGACCCCATCCTGACCACAGAGACCTTATGAAAAGGTAGGTGTGGATTTATTTATCTGACTTTCCAAGGATTACTTAATAGGCACTGATTATTACTCTTTATATCCAGAAATTTGCACACTGAACAGTACTAATAGTAATTCAGTGATCACTGGCATGAAAGGAATTTTCTCCAGACATGGAATTCCTCATGAGGTCTTCAGTGACAATGGGCCACAATTTTCAAGTGCAGAATTCAGGCAATTTGCCTCAGATTGGGATTTTCATCATGAAACCTCCAGTCCAGATTCTCCCCAATCAAACAGACTGGTGGAAAGGTCTACACAGACAGTAAAGACCCTGATGAAAAAGACTTTTGAAAGTGGAGGTGATCTGTATACAGCATTGCTGGTCTACTGAAGTACACCCCTGGAGAATGGCTTTTCTCCAGCTCAGCCATTAATGGGAAGAAGAATCAGATCTAATTTACCTGTTACTGATAAATTGCTGCAATCGCAGAACAATGCTAACATTTGGAAGATGAAAGAAAACCAGAAGTGGAAGCAGAAATATTATTTTGATAGAAAGGCTCATGATTTTCCATCCCTTAACCCAGGCGATAGAGTGTGCCTGAGGAATCACTCCTCTAATACCTGGGGACAAAGAGATACTATTAAAAAACAGCTGCATCCATGGTCTTACATGGTCCACACAGATCAAGGGGACACATTTTGGTGTAATCGATGGGTTCTACGACTTATTCCAGAAAGTTCCAACATCGTGGAAGTTGAGGTAGATTCTGGCATAAAAAACAACAAGGAGTTGTGTGGCACTTTAAGACTAACAGATTTATTTTTTGCATGAGCTTTCGTGGGAGAAGATCCCACTTCCTCAGATGCTTTGAAGATGGGTGAATTTACAGAAAGGAATGAAACTAAATGCAAGGGGGTGTAAAACATAGGATCAGGTCATAAAGTAACAGCAAATCAGAGCAATTTACAGGCTCAAACCATGGGAAGCCTGAAGTCAAATTACTCTTTGTAATGGGAAAAGAACCCATAGTCTCGATTCAGTCCTGCTTTCACAGAATTTAGCTTGCATATTAATTCGAGTTCAGCTGTTTCTCTTTGAAGTCTTGATGTCCCAGGTACATCTCTAACGACAGTCGTTAACAAATCCATCATTGAGTGATTAGGAAGATGGAAGTGCTCAGCAACTGGTTTCTTAGTTCTGTTATTTCTGATATCAGTTCTGTGTTCATTCATCCTTTTATGCAGCGATCGTCTTGTTTGTCCAATGTATAAGGTGTTGGGGCATTTCTTGCACATGATGGCATAGATCACATTAGTAGATGAGCAGATAAATGAGCCTTTGATGGAGTAGCAGGCTTGATTGGGGCCTATCATGGTATCTGTTGTGCAGATATGTGGACAGACTTGGCAGCATGGTTTGTTGCAGGGGTGTGTACCTGCTTCAATGCTTATGTTGTTAGATCTGTAGTTGCTGGTGAGTATCTGTTTAAGATTAGGGGGCTGCCTATAAGCAAGGAATGGTCTGTCTCCTAATGCTTGAGAGAGAGAGGGATCATCTTTTAGAATAGGCAGAGGTCTGACTTGAGGATTGTATGTGGTGACTAGTGGTGTTCTGTTGCTTTCTTTCTTGGGTCTCTCCTGTAGTAGATGACTTCGGGGAACCCGTCTGGCTCTGTCAATTTGTTTTCTTACTTCCCCAGGTGGCTACTGTAGTTTCAAGAATGCTTGATAGAGATCCTCAAGATGTCTGTCTCTGTCTGAGGGATCAGAGCAGATGCGGTTATATCTTAGGGCTTGGCTGTAGACAATGGATCGTGTGGTGTTTTTAGGATGGAAGCTCAAGGGATGTAGGTAACTATACTGATCAGTAGGTTTTCGGTACAGGGTGGTGGTGATGCCCCTGATTTGTACTGTAGTGTCGAGAAAGTGGATCTCCTGTGTGGAGTGTTCCAGGCTCAATTTGATGGTGTTGTGGAAATTATTGAAATCTCTGTGAAAATCTTCAAGAGCATCCCTGCAATGTGTCCAGATGATAAAGATGTCATCAGTGTAGCGCAGGTAAAGAAGATGTGTCTTGGGATGAGACTTGAGGAAACGTTGTTCTAAGTCGCCCATAAAGATGTTGGCATATTGTGGGGCCATGCGGGTGCCCATAGCAGTGCCACTGATTTGGAGATATAAATGATCCTCAAATCTGAAGTGGTTGTGGGTGAGTACAAAGTAACAAAGTTCAGTCACGAGCTGTGCTGTGTCATCATCTGGGATGGTTCTTCTAATAGTTTGTAATCCATCCTTGTGTGGGATGTTGATGTAAAGAGCTTCTACATCCATAGTGGCCAGAATGGTGTTTTCAGGAAGTTCTCCAATGGCCTGTATTTTCCTCAGGAAGTCTGTGGTGTCTTGAAGATAGCTGGGGATGTTGATAACATAGGGTCTGAGGAGGGAGTCCACATGGCCAGATAGGCCAGCAGTAAGAGTGCCAATCCCTGAGATGATGGGGCATCCAGGGTTTCCTTTTTTATGGATTTTGGGTAGTAGATAGAACATCCCTGGCCATGGTTCTGGTGGTGTTTCTGTCTCTATACATTCTTGTGCTGTCTTAGGGAGTTTCTTGAGCAGGCATTGTAATTCCTTTTGGTAGTCTTCAGTGGGGTCAGAGGAAAGTGGTCTGTAGAAGGTTGTGTTGGAGAGTTGTTTATAAGCCTCCTGGTCATAATCTAATTTATTCATGATGACAACTGCACCTCCTTTGTCAGCCTCCCTGATGATAATGTCAGAGTTGTTTTTGAGGCTGTGGATGGCATTGCGTTCTACAGGGCTGAGGTTATGTTGTAAAGGATGTTGTTTGTCCACGATTTCAGCCTTGGTATGGTGGTGGAAACAATCAATATAGAAGTCAAGTCTGTCATTTTGGCCTTCTGGAGGAGTCCATGAAGAATATTTCTTCTTGTAGTGTTTGGAGGAAGGCATCTGTGTGTCAGTGCGTTGATCTGTGGTGTTACGGAAATATTCTTTGAGTCTTAGACAACAAAAGTAGGCCTCTAGGTCACCACAGAATTTTATCTTATGTGTGGTAGTTGTGGGGCAGAAGGAAAGTCCTCAAGATAGAACAGATTCCTCTGCAGGAGTAAGTGTGTAGCTTGAGAGATTAATAATGTTGCTGGCTGGGTTATAGGTGTCACTCTTGTTTCCTGTAGTGGTGTATAGAAGTTTTTATAGCTTGGTTTCTTTTTTCTTCTGTAGGAAAGCAAAGTGCATGTCGTAAATGGATTTTCTCTTCGTTGTGAAGTCCAGCCATGTAGAGGAATGCGTTGTAGGTAGGTTTTGTAAGAAGGAAACTAGTTTTGAGAGTTCATTTTTAATTTTGCTCTGTTTGCTGCACAGGATGCTGATCAGGTGGTTTCTGAGTTTCTGTGAGAGAGTATGGCATAATTTCTCACTGTAGTCTGTGCAATATGTCGATTGTAAAGGATTTTTTACCTTCAGTCCATTAGGTATAATGTCCAGTTGTTTGCATTTAGAAAGGAAAATGATGTCTGTCTGAGTCTGAGCGAGTTGTTTCTGTAAGTTGATGGATTTCCACTTCAAACGGCTGTATTTAGTGCCTTGCAGCTTGTCAATTTCCAAAGGGGTAGCCATGTTAGTCTAGTCCAGTGAAAAAACAACAAGGAGTTGTATGGCACTTTAAGACTAACAGATTTATTTTTTGCATGACCTTTCGTGGGAGAAGATCCCACTTCCTCAGATGCTTCGAAGCATCTGAGGAAGTGGGATCTTCTCCCACAAAAGCTCATGCAAAAAATAAATCTGTTAGTCTTAAAGTGCCACACAACTCCTTGTTGTTTTTTTACTGGACTAGACTAACACGGCTATCCCTTTTGAAATTGACAAGTGTTTGTAAGCCCCCAGATTGTGACCCAGCTCAGTTCTCAGCTCTCCTCCAGCTATGTGAAGATCTCTTTGGATAAGTCACTTGCTCTGTCTCAGGTTCCTGTTTGTAAAACCAGGACAATAATTACTTCCCTTTGAGGGGTGATGGTAGGATAATACCATGCTGTGTTTGGGTTCAAACACTCTTTGGATGGTCACAGGTGAGGGAAGGGCATTGGAATTTGGTCCTACAACTAGAGGATGAGAGTGCAGACAGGACAAGAAAACAGAAGAGCAGCTGTCAGAGAGAGGACACAGCCTATCAGTCATTGCCGAGGGCTCTGTATCTGAATTTATCAAACCATTTCCTGTGTGTTCACTATGGGCTGATTTGCAGTTTGGCAGGAGTGGCAGGCACAAGTAAGTACAAGCTGAGCAGCAGGCACCACCGAGTTGCTCAGTGTCATGTGCTTTCTTTGCACACAGGCATATCAGCTGTAATGTGAAAGCTTGTTATGTCTGCACTCAGATGAGGAGTAATGTGGCGCTGTCACAAGGTGTTGTTACCATAAAATAAGCAATAAACGCTCTGCCACCAACAGGTTTAAATGACAACTGAAATAGTCACTGTTGTTCCTTTTCATTTAGTGTCTCTGTTGGCTGCCAGAAGACATCAAATTGGATTTATTAGTGACTGCGCAGAAACACTAAAACAGTTTAAAGACTAAACCACAACTGACTAATATGCTTTGATCTATAGACTGATTGCTTAGCAATCCACAGTTACCCCTGCAAGTGTCCACAGGTTCTTATCCCAAGATCAGACCCAGTATTATTCAAGGGTATGTCTACACAGCACTTTTATTTTGAAATAACACTGGTTATTTTGAAATAAAAGATATTTGGTCCACATGACGTTTTCTTATTTTGAAAGGATGGATCCTGTCTTTTCGAAATAAGAACCGTCATTTTGAAACAGGTTAAACCCTGATTGTTTTGAAACAGCTGTTATTTCAAAATGGTTATTTTGAAATAAGGCAATTTGGACATGTTGTTTCGAAACAACACCATTGTTTTAAACAACTGTTTCAAAACAACATGTCCAAACAGCTTTATTTCAAAATAACCATTTTGAAGTAACAGCCGTTTCAATAGTAGACTTTCCCTTAATTCGAATGAATATTCTGTTAAATCAAATTAACTTATTTTGAAATAAGGACTTTATTTTGAAATAACTCATTTTGAAATCCTTATTTTGAAATAACAATATGTGTGTAGACATAGCCCAAATGATTAAGTCACTGGAAACCCTGGTGTGCACAGCTGCCATACTCGCGCTCTAAGAAATCTTGAATAACTATCAGTAATTCTTTAACATATTTAGTGCAAAGATCCTTACTCAGAAGGGAGATAGAGATATTGAGGAAAGTACATCTACCCATCTATATTTACCCCATCCCTTGTAGAACAACCTGAAACATTCCATACCATTATAGTTACCTACATCCCTTGACCTTTCATCCAGGACACATCATATGATCCATTGTCTACACTCAAAACTCAAGATATAACCACATTTGCCCTGCTCTCTGAGGGACAGACACCTTCCAGATCTCTATCAAGCATTCTTAAAACTACAGTACCCACCTGCATAAGTGAGGAAACAGATTGACAGAGCCAGGTGGGTACCCAGGAGTCAAATACTAAAGTAGAAGCCCAAGAAAGAATACAACAGAACACTACTGGTCCTCACCTAAGATCCCCAAGTTAGACCCTGACAGCACATCAGCAAGGATCTATGGCCTGTTCTACAAGATGATTCCTCACTCTCTCAGGCCTTGGAAGAAAGAACTCTCCTCATTCACAGACAGCCCTCCAACCTTAAACAGATATTCACCAGCAACAAGAGCCCTAACAACAGAAACATTAAAGCTGGCACATAGGCCTGCAGTAAAAATTATTGCCAAGCTTGTCCACATATCTGTACAACAGAAACCATCACAGGAGTTAATCAAACCAGCTACTCCATCAAGGGCTCATTCACCTGCTCATTCACCAATGTGATTTATGCCATCATTTATGCACCAGAAATGTGCCCCCCCCACACACCCATCTTGTCAATTGGACAAAGAAACCAGTCTTTGTTCAAAAGAACAAACGGACAGAAGTTTGAAATCAGAAGTTGCAATATTCAAGAGCCAATAGGGGAACACTCAGAAGAATTCAATTTCCCTGCTCGCTCCACTGATGATTTCTTAATAGCTGTGCTCAAACAAATGGATAAGAAATCAAAGCGTCCAAGAGAAACTGTACAACTGGAATTGTTATGCAAATTTGACACTGTTGCCGCAGGGCTAAATAAAGGTCTGTATTTTTTTTTTCTCATTGCAACAGGTGACTAGACCTCCTCTTAGTCTATATTCTGTTCCCCAGTGTTTGAATTTAACTACTGCATTGATTTGCTGTAACAGTCTGACCTGTTCCGTTGACTTATACTTCCCTGCATTTGTTTTCCTCCCATTCCGTAAGTTTCCCATCTTCTAAGTGTTTGATGAAGTGGGATTTTCTCCCACAACAGCTCATGTGCTACATAAATTTGTTAGTCTTTAAAAGAGCCACAGGACCCCTTGTTTGTTTTATCATCACCTTCATCATCTTCCCCCGACTCACTAATGTTCATCATTCTGGCATCTGCCAATGACAGTTTCTCTTTCTCCCACTGCCCCTAGACGAGATCCCAGAATGGCTTAGCCGAGAACTCTGCTCTGAGCTTAAACATAAAAAGGAAGCTTACAGGAAGTGGAAGCTTGGGCAGATGACCAAGGAGGCATATAAAGATATTGCTAGGTACTGCAGGGATAAAATCAGAAAGGCCAAAGGACAAATGGAGTTGTGGCTAGTGAGGGATGTAAAGGATAACAGGAAGGGGTTCTATAAGTATGTTAATAACAAGAAGAGGATCAGGGATGGTGTAGGCCCCTTACTGAATGGGGCAGGCATCCTCGTGACAGAGGATGAGGAAAAGCTGAAATGCTCAATGCTTTTTTTGCTTCAGTTTTCACAGGCAGGGTCAGCTCCCAGCCCACTACCATGGGTATGGCAGGTTGGAGAGAAGAAGAGAGGCCCTTGGTGATGGAAGGACAGGTTAGGGACTGCTTAAGGCAGCTGGATGTGCACAAGTCCATGCGGCCGGACGAACTGCATCCAAAGTTGCTAAAGGAACTGGCCAATGCGATAGCAGCACTGCTGGCCATTATCTTTCAAAATTCACAGAGAACGGGGGAGGTGCCAGAGGATTGGAAAAAAGCAAATATAGTACCTATTTTCAAGAATGGGAAAAAGGAGGATCCAGGGAATTACAGACTTGTCAGCCTCACCTCAATCCCTGGAATAATTATGGAGCAGATTCTCAAAGAATCCATCCTAAAATTATGGAGCAGGTTCTCAAAGAATCCATCCTATGTATTCATACAGCACTTTTATTTTGAAACAACCTCGTTGTTTTGAAACCAAAAAAAAAAAAACATGTTCACACAATACACTGTTGTTTCCACCCACGCACTAATGTTCATCACTCTGCCACTGTGTACTGACAGGTTCTCTTTCTCCTGGTATCTGTGCGAAACAATGTTGTTTCGCAACTGTTGTTTAGAAACAACGCATTGTGAACATGTTGTTTCGGAACAAAGTGTTCCAAAACAACATTGGATCCTCAGCACCCTGGCCAGGGAACCCTTAGGACCCTGGCCAGTATGCTGAGGGCTGTCCCCCAGCCCCCAGTGCGGGGGGGGGTGATCCGTTGTGGGCTGGCTCGGCCCGCAGCCCTGGCTGCTCCCGGACACCTCCCAGGCTGCGGGCTTAGCCCCATGCCCCCAGCCCGCCGGCGGTGTCGGGGAGCAGCCTGGGCTGCGGGCTCAGCCCCGTTCCGCTGACCCACCAGAGGTGTCGGGGAGCAGCTCTGGCCGGGGGCTGGGCCACCCCGCAGTGGCTCACCCCCCCGCTGGTGCCTGCAGCCCCCTGCAGCACGTAACGAAATAGCATGTTCAAGCTACTGGTCCTCACCTATTTTGTTTCCCGCTTTTTTCCCTATTTCGAAATGACCTTTTGCTAATTCGAATTAAGTCATTTCAAAAGAAGGCGTTATTTTGAAACGAGTTGTGTTGACACAACTTGTTTCGAAATAACGATCTGTGTGTGAATACAGCCTTAGAGGAAAATAAAGTGATCAGGAACAGTCAGCATGGATTCACCAAGGGTAAATCATGCCTGACCAATCTCATTTCCTTCTATGATCAGATGACTTGTTTTCTGGATGAAGGAAGAACCGTTGATGTGATATACCTTGATTTTAGCAAGGCTTTTGATACAGTTCCCCACAGCATTCTCACTGGCAAATTATGGAAGTATGGGTTGGATAGGTGGACTGTAGGGTGGATAGAAAACTGGCTAGATTAATGGTTTCAGCATGCAGGAATCATTGGTTCCATGTCTAGCTGACAACCAGTAATGAGTGGTGTGCTCCAGGGGTCAGTCCTGGGGCCAGTTCTGTTCAACATTTTCATCAATGATCTGGATGATGGAATAGACTGCACTCTCAGTAAGTTTGCAGATGACACCAAGCTGCGGGGAACAGTAGACACATTGGAGTGCAAGGACGGGATTCTGGGAGACCTAGATAAATTGAAACAGTGGGCCAATAGAAATCTTATGAGGTTCAATAAGGACAAGTGTAAAATCCTGCACTTGGGACGGAAAAACCCTATACACTGCTACAGGCTGGGGAACATTTCAGCTAAGTAGCAGCACTGTAGACAAGGACCTGGGGGTCTGGTGGCTGGGAAGCTGGATATGAGTCAGCAGTGTGCGCTTGCTGCCAAAAAGGCCAATGGCATACTGGGCTGCATCAAAAGAAGTGTTACCAGCAGATCAAGGGATGTGATCATTCCCCTCTATTCTGCACCGGTGAGGCCACATCGGCTGTTTTCACACACAGGGGGTTATTTCGATATGGTTGTTTCGAAACAACTTGTATCGAAATAACACCTTATTTCGAAATACTTAATTCGAATTAACAGTTTGTTAATTCGAATTAAGGAAAGAAGCTCAAAGTGAAATAGCAGGTTCAGGCAACAGTTATTTCGAAACAAGTCACTGTTGTTTCGAAACAACATGTTCGCACGGCGTTGTTTCGAAACAATCATTTTGAAACAACGTTGTTTCGTCCCCACATGGGGTTTAACTTGTTTCGAAACAACGCCGTTGTTTTGAAACAACGGGACCGGTTGTTTTGAAACAACCGTGCATCGTGTGAACAGCATAAATCTTATTTCGAAACAACCTCTGTTGTTTCGAAATAAGAGGGCTGTGTGAACACAGCCATCTAGAATACTGTCTTCAGTTTTGGGCTCCCCACTACAAAAAGGACAGGGACATGCTAGAGAGAGTTCAGTGAAGGGCAACCAAAATGATTAAAGGGCTGGAGCACAAGCCCTATGAGGAAAGACTGAAAGCTTTAGGCTTATTTAGTCTGCAGAAGAGAAGATTGAGGGGGGATTTGATAGCAACCTTCAACTACTTGAAGGGATGCTCCAAGGAGGATGGAGCTCAACTATTCTCAGTAGACATTCTCAGAAGCATTCTCAGAAGACAGAATGCGGAGCAATGGTCTCAAGTTGCAGTTAGGGAGGTCTAGGCTGGATATTAGAGAAAACTTTTTTACTAGGCGAGTGGTGAAGCATTGGAATGAGCTGCCTAGGGAGGTGGTGGAGTCTCCATCTTTGGAGGTGTTTAAGGCCCAGCTGGACAAAACCATGACTGGGATGGTTTAGAGGGAGTGGTCCTGCCTCTGGCAGGGGGTTGGACTAGATGACCTCATGAGGTCCCTTCCAACCCTAGGATTCTAAGTGGGGGTGTCCATCTCTTACAAGTGACTAGATCAATGACCTAAATGTAAGACCATGCATGAGTTCTTTACTGTGGGCCTCTGGGGGTCAGGTATCTGTGGATGTGGCCCAAGTACCTCCTATTTGTATCAGAGCTTTGCCATGACAGCCCTGGGATTGGATCATTCCTGTGATCAGTCCATTGAATGACCCAATGGAAAGTACAAGCTTCTGGCTTCAGGTAACATTTGAAGTCTTTTATTTTGGCTGTTTCAGACTAAAAGACTGAAGGAGCAGTGTATAAAACCAGAGCTTCATTTGGGCAATGTCCCTTAGGTTTACTCCTTAGGATCAGTCACAACACATGTGGATGATTTAAGTTGCTGCTTCAGATTTCCAGCAGCTGGGACAGCATCAGCTAAAGATCCTGTCCCTCTTGGAAGGATGGAAGGCTTGTATTGTCCTAGTGCTGTATGGTATGAAATCAAAAAAAATCATGGTTTTCTAATCTTGCCTGTGCTTTCTTACTGGAACAGTTTGCAGTTTCTACATCTCATCGGAGTAGGGCTCTGTAGAATCTTGGACAGCGAAGAGCCTTCTTATCAAAACCAAGATCATTGTCTATCCCTTTACTGAGCTGACAAATGCAATAACATCAGATTACTGTGTTATTGCAGCATAGGTGGATGGTTTTAGTCTATTATCACAAGCTGAAAATTTTCAGAGGGCTAGCCGTGTTAGTCTGTTGTACACTAATGTGTCTGACAAACTGGCTTGGCGCCCACAAAAGCTGATGCCTGAAGTAATCTGTTGTTTTTACAAATTGGAAAGATACACTTCATCCTTAGCAATCAAGCTTTCTGCAGCTATTCCGGAAAATATCGCCACCTTTTTGAAGCTCCACCTCCTTTCGATTGGCTGCTCTCTCCTACATTTGTATGTTATGGAGTCTGTTGTTTGCCTGTGCATTTTTCTGCAGAAGGAATACCACAGGACCAGTTTTTGGAGGACAGGATTACTGTGGTGTCTGCAGAAGCAGATGAAGTCCGACGAAAACTCATTCAATAAATCAATTTGTTAATCTTTAAGTACCCCAGGACCACTGTTCCCTCTAAGGTGCGCGGCTGCGCGGCCACGCACATAAGAAACCCCTCCCCGCGCAGGGGTTTCCAGTCCCCGCGCACGGGGAGGGGCAGGACAGGCTGGGACAGCCCGACAGAGCGGCTGAGGCTCAGCCAAGAAGCGGAGGAGTGGTGTATCGCTTTAAGGCTGCTCCTCCTTGCCCTGCCCTCCTCCCTGCTCCAGGCATTCCAGCTGCAGCGCTACACGTGGGTTCGGTTTGCTGCTTTAGCTCCTCACCCCTGGCTTCTTTCCAGGCTCCAGCTCAGGTCCTCTCCCCTTTCCCCGCACCTGATTTTGGGGAAGGTTTAATCTTATTTTTTTGGAGGGGTTGGGGCTTTTCTTCACCCTGATGGGGTCTCTAAAGTGCCCAGAGAGAAACCTGTGACTCCTTCTTTGCTTCCTGCTTTACTTAGTTTCTGGGGAGGTTTTCTCTAATGGCTCGGCTAAGCCAGATCTTTATTCCTGCTAATGAACTTTGGCTTTTGACAACAAATCTTTTGTTTAGAGGTCCAACAAAGTTCACTTTTGGTTGTGAGGAGGTATGAATCTGTAAGATTTTCCTTTTCCCAGTGTGATTTTTTTTTTCAGTTTGTTTCTTCTTTCCAAGAAGAGATTAGTCCACTATAGATGTGTCCTTAAATTTTAGTAAGATACACAGATATGCAAGTATTATCCATTCTAAAGTAGCTGCTGGGCTAGGCCTTATCCTATGCTTTAAATGAAGTCAGTGGGAAATTTGATGGAGTAAGGATTGCAATATTTGTCCCTTTGTTAGTTTATCAAATCATAGGAAACAAGCAGCTTGCTTTTGCTTATATACTCTGTGGTTATTTTTATTTTGGTATATTTAGGAAAAAAATGATCATTGCATTCAAGAATAGGTGCTGTCCGCTTGGGTGGAGCATTTGATAGTCACAGACATCTACTTCTACTCCGCCCCCCCCCATTTGATGTGTATTTCACATAAAAGCAAACCAAATGTCAATGGTCATAAAATAGATATATATCCCTCTGTGGTTTATGGCAGACATAGTAGGATATGATGTTTCCAGACATTTGCATTTTAGGTAAAAGGTTATGTTTCAGGTAGGTCTGCACATAAAAACCAGCAGATCTCTTTTTTTCTCATTTCTCCTTTCCTGTGTGTATAAAATCTAAAGAGCTTGTCTGTGATTTTTTAAAAATACTGCACAGTGAGGCTCAAAACTGAGGCTAGACAGGGATTTCTGTACACTCCGCCTGTGCCCCCCAGTTGCTGGCTAGTAACAGTGTTAGAGCAAGTGAGTGAGCACCTCCTATACCCCCCCAAACATCCCCCTGCACCACACCCCTAATTTCAAGTCATGGGGAGAATACTGCTGACAGAGATTACTTTTCCTTTAGAAGCCAACACCTCAAATTCTGTTAGGCTTCATGTAGTCAAGGGCCCATCCCTCTGTGTGTCTAACAATGAGTGAATTCTGTGAAGGAACTTAGTGTGTTAAAACTGATTTTAATCTTGTCCATAATTACTACATTAAATTTATTAGAGGTGTGCTTCCGTTTGCAATTCACAATGTAAAAACATCAGTCTGGATAGGAGTTCTGCAGTGTGATTCTCCTTGCACCTTGATATAAACATTAAATACTTAGTTTTGTGCCTCCTTAAAGTGGTTGGCTTTACGGTTACTTTAATGTGAAGAGGAAAAATACTTAAGCCATTCATTTGATATTCTTGAGCCTCTGTTCTTGCAATTAATTTCACGCTGTAACTAGGGGCTAGACAGATTTCCCTGGAGTTGGGTGATCAATGGGGCAAGCATTTGGGGGGGAGCATTGGCTGGGTGGATAAAGGGGGCCCAGGTGGAGCCCCAGATGTGTATGTGTCCTCCAACATCCTCCTTTTTGTACTCCCCTGTCCTCCTTTCCATGCTTTGGTATCCGGTAACCGTAGTCTGGCAAAGTGGTTGAGGATTGGATAAGGGGTGGGGGGGGACAGGCCTTAACCATGGCCAAGGATCAACTGGCGGAGGGGGCAGGGTGGGAGAGCAGCTGAAGATGGGCAGGGGGGCAGGCCTGAAGCCCCACTGAGGATTAGCGGAGGGGGAAGTTGCTAGCTATCCAAGGGCTCCTTTTTACCTTCATGTCCTTCCTCCCTCAGGCATTCCAAAAATAGGTGATTGTCCAGCCTCTTACTTCTGATAAGTAGCCTGGGGGGGCACAGTGCTGGAACCCACCATCCTGATGTTAAGAGTTTGCTGCACAGATGCACACATGGAATAAAGAGCAGTTTATGGGGGGGCGGGATCAAGGGGCAGTGGAGTACACAGTTATCCTTTATGCCTAGAAGTTTTTATATATGGAATACCTGTAGCTCAGTTGGTAGAATAACAGATTTGTAATCATAGGGTCAAGCCCTGGGTTGGTTTTTTTTACCTTTTGGCCTGTTGCTCCTTAGGGAAGGGTTAAACTGGGGAAAAAATATATAGCAAACACTAATAAAATGAAGGAATAAAGTATACTGTGATCAAGATTAGTAATAGTGACCAATTAAGTAAAACAAGTAAAGGGTCACATTTGAACTGGCTAGGAACAATTTAGGACCATTTTTTTAAAATTGTAAAATGGGCTGCTGTGCAAAATGAAAAATGAGAGGCAAGTTAATTGCTTTAATTTTAACTTTTTTATGTGTTTATACATTTTGGAAAGCCGACAAAGGCAGACAAACAGGATTGAAGAACTGATGAGACAAAATGTTAAATAAGCATAGAATACATTCAAATTATTAATAAAAACAATTTAAATAACATTAATTTTTCATTGTTCTATATTTTTCAATAATTTCCATCATGTGAAGTTGCACAAAAATTTTATTCAGAAAAAGTTTTGCACA
>VOCP01056425.1:0-20234 GCA_007922195.1 Podocnemis expansa | reverse complement strand
GGAAGCTGTGGGTATCAGTTGTAACCCTGGGTCATTACAAATGGTTCTAGCACCACAGGCAGGCCTGAGCTTCCAGCTAACCTTCCCTGCCCACCTTCCCGATACAACACACAAAACAACTTAACACTAAGATAAAGACAGAGCACCCTCTGTTGGTGCAGGTGCTGTCTGCAAATATCATTACAGCATTTTCTTTGTTTTCTCTCTTATAGTTCATCTACACAGCCATGCAGTTAGGACTATGGGGTGCAAACTAGTGTGTACCAGCATGCTTCACTGTAACTCTCTCATCTAGACCTTGCAGGCACAGATAAAAGGTACCTAATTTGCACTGGCATAGTCCTTAAACCAGACTTCATTAATGCAAACTATGTATCTTTTAATGTGCATTCAGAGGGTCGACACAAGGCAAGGGCAGTGCAGCACTATTAGTTAGCACTTGCATTTTACATCTCCTCCCCCCTACACACACACAATTCACACAGGAGGACCCTGTAGGCATGTCCAGCATTTAATCCTCGAATCAGCCTTGCTAGCATGCTCCTATTGTAACCAAGTTGTGCTGCATAGCTGGAAGATGGGGGTCCTATTGTGTTCTGGGATGTGGGCAGGTACAAGCCGCACCCACAGCTGAAAACCCCTTTCCAAAGCTAAGCGGAGGAGCCATTACAGGGGACAACAAATGAGAAACAGAACAGGTGTGAGAGTCAAAAGTAGGGAAGCTGAAGTGGACACTGAGCAGAGAGAGGGGTGAGCTGCACCAGGAACAAGCCAGTGCTCAAGGCTCCACGGAGGAGCCCCCAGCTGACATCCCCGGTAGCAATGGAAGCAGCGTACAATAGTACGTTAGGCCTAGAATGAGAAAGGCACTTTTCCCTATAAGCTTAGAAGGATTTACTGCAGGTCACCCAGGGAAGAGCAAGTTCAATGAGGTGCTGCCTGAGACCTTTAAAAAAGTCTCTCTTCTGGTGAGAGATAAGCTGCTGAATGGTTAGCAGCAGAGAGAAAGGCTTCTCCAGGTCAGAGGGTTGCTTGGCTGCCTGGTTAGAGGAAAGAATAGCACTCTGGGGCCACAAGTCCATGTCCCTCACCCCAACAAGTAAAGAAATGTATTTCCCCTTGTTTTGTGCTGTGAAAATGTTTCTTTTGTTTGGAGGGGGGCACTCCATGCACTAGCTCCCAGCCCTGCCTGGAAATATTGAGAAAAACCCTGTGTGGGAAAATAAACACCATCGGGAGCAGGGCTGACTTCCTCCATCCCCCCACCACCAGAGGCACAAATGGGGAGCCTGCTAGGATACAGGAGATGCTTTACCACCCTATCTACTGGCCAGCCAGGACCTTCCCTCCTTGTTTTAGTGAGCTGAAGGGGTGCTGGGAACAAACTGGACTGTATGTGCTAGTCCCAGAAACATGATGAGAGGATCAAATTGACAAGGGATGAGCCACATGACAGGGGCCCCATAATCATTGACTCCTCTGGCTACTGCCATATGAGACACAAGCGACACACTAATTGTGTGGGTCCCATCCTGCTTTAGCTGTACTGGGGTAATTACAATGGTCTTTGACCCAAACCCTGTCTATCCCAGGGACAAGAAGAAAGAAGGAGGCAGGTGACTGACTCAGCCAAATGAGTCCAGCAGGAGTGGAGCCAACTTTCCCTTTTATTTTCTCTGTGGTCATCTGATGAGTTGTGAAAGTGCTGTGCAGTTGACAAGGCAAAGGGATGCTGTCTCCTTTAAATGGCACAGTCCCTATTTTAGTTATACTCCTCTTGCTTGTAAAAGAGGGTCTTTTTTTTTTTTAAATCATACAGTTAAGTCATATTTGGTATGGGAATTTGTGAATCAAGAAGGCCCAATGAAACAGTGCTCTTAAGAGAGGACTGGGAGAGCAGGGGGCTGCGGGGCAGCACTTGAAGGCCCTGGCAGAGCTGTGTGGGGAGCCCAGGGCTGGAGTAGCTGGGGGGGCTGCAGGGCAGGATTCAGGTGCAATTACAGATATTTTGTTTTGTCCATACTGTTCCCTATGAGTTGTCCAAGAGTCATGCATAACTCCTTTGCCCCCTTTTTTTACTGTTGTTTTGGGATTGCCTCTAGTTCTAGGTAGAAGTTGTCCTCCTCACAGTTTACATAGACCTAGCTGGCCACTTAATAGAGTGATGATAAGACCATAAATGGCTGCATGTTATTTGTGCAAGCAGCAGTGGGGGACACCAGAGAGACTCTGCAGTGCTAAATCCACCTGCTGTAGGCCTGACTTTAAATTGTGCACCCATGGAAATCAGGCTTTTTGAGTTACCTGTATTTCATGAAAATCTACATGGTTCTGCCCAGCGATGCTGAGAACTCCCTTGGAACTGGCCTGCTGGGGTGTTCATAACTTATTAGTGCACGACACAGGGGAAAGCCATTACCTTTGCTGACACTAAATGTTCTTCAGTTGCTGGCCACTGACAAAAGTATGTAGAGGCACCCAGAAAACTAAGAGAGACCCAGGCAAATTAAATTTAAGGACTGTATTAATAGGGAAGTTACATGCTTTGACCAACTCCTGTCTCCAGAGCGTGGAACCAGGGCAGCATGTGGTCTTAAAAATCTGGAGGAAGTTTGTGGAGGGGATACCCAGTACACACTGAGGCTGAATCTGGCCATGTTACCTACTGCACAGTCAATCAAATAGTAACTATAGAACAAACCAGGCTATTGTGGAAGGGATACCATCAGGATGTGAATTCTGGCCGGCTTCTTTTCTCAGTTCATGTTCTACATCTGTTCTGTGATGAGAAGAAAAGAGAGAAAACATAAAAACCTCCAGAGTGATTACAACAGGGCAATTCTCTGTCCATCCTCAAATGCTTCAGAACCTGCTCAGACCTACTTTCTTTTACCATTCACTTTGTATTCTATTCCAAATACATCCACCAACCCTAGAGCAAGGTGACATCACAGTTTTTAACCCCAGTATCTCTCAATCCCACTTTACCAAGGCCACAGAAAGAAAAGAAAAATTTTCTATCCTGCAAAATTTTTCATTCTGGATTCAGCTATCTAAGTCCTCTTTCCTTTATAGCACTTCTTTCTTGGCTTTTATCAGGTTAGCCAACTCATGGCTAATTTGCTCATTACCCCACAGTCTCTCCTTCTGATTAATCACTTGAGCAGTGCTCAGTGTGGGAACTAATTGAGGCTGCAGCCATCAGAGTGCTGTCCCACCTGTGAGACTCAGCACTCTGACATTGTAATGAAAATGGGAACTCTGCACACACAAAAAAGTTCACTTTTCTCTCAGAAAATGTTGCTTAGATGTACACCAGGGGCCTCAAACATGCAGCCCATGGGCTGCATGAGGCTCCTAAAGCTATTGCCTGTGGCCCACCATGACACTGTTGTTCCTGATATTTGCAATATTGTTGTATGGAAAGGTTTCAGTAGTGCAGCCCTTAGGCTAAGAAACTAGTCCTCATGTGGCCCTGTACTGGTCCTCATGCGGCCTTCGTGGTGATTTGAGTTTGAAACCCCTGCTGTACACAATGACAACAGGTCCATCTTGAAAGGGGGTTTCCAAGAATTACATGTGAAACCAATGAAATATCAGCCTATCTGGCCCAATGAGAAGCAATCCTACATCCCAATTCATTGAACTCTCTCTGTTCCACTGCTGTAACTCTGGCTATGTCTACACTAGAAAGTTTTACTGACAAAAGTTTTGCTGATATACAGTCAGTGCTGTAATTAAATAGCTGTTGTATATCTTCACTGTCTTCTCTGGTCAGTGGAGTGCATTCACACTATCAACTCTTTTGTCAACTAAGCCTGAGTCTACACTCACAGGGCTTTTAGGTGGTAGTCAACAAGCAGATACACAAGGCATTTAAAATGCCTTGTGTATCTGCTGGCAACTTTCTAAGCCACCAGAACACACTGTTGAAAGCCAACCACAAATTGCATGCAGTCAGCTTTCCCCTATGCCTTATAGGGGCCAGGACTTCTGGTGCCGACCTTTTGGAGCACAGCACCGAGTTCATACTTGCTGCCAATCATGCCCGCAATGTCGGGCTAACAGCAGCGATTTAGCTGTCATCAGTGAAGACATACCCTAAGTGAGCAGTGAGTGCACTGTGGATAGCCATGTCTGAATTCAACTGCTGGCAATGTGCTTTGGGAAAGGTTTGCAATGCCTCATGGGGCAGGCACAGCATCAGGTATGAAGGTTCCCTACTAGTTTGACAGCTGCTTTTATAGCGCCCTGTCAGCCACTGACACTGCTGAACATGGACACAGGAAACCACGGAAGTTGGAGTGGAGGAATGAATGAGTGTGACACACACACACGGGAAGAGAGACAGACAGCCTGTGTTTGGGACACTCTGTCCACATTCCTTTGTAACCTCCTGTAGGTCATTGTAGAGTGACCCACAGGAGAAGTCATCGTAGTGTGGAAACTAGGATTGTTTTGCCAAAAAAAGTCACCTTCTGCTGACAAAACCTTCTAGTGCAGACAAGGCCTTTGTTGAGTTCATGGGAGTTACTTCTAATTTATGCTGAAGTTAGAGAGATGAGAATCCGTTCCACTGGCTTTAATGGGAATTCTGGTTACACCAGGAGGACAAAATCCACACTTAATCCCTCTTCCTTTCTTCTGCTGCTCTACACACCATTGCAGCTGTATGAAGTTGCTGAAAATATAACTGCAGAAATACCACAGACTTTTCACCAACTTTTTATGCAATTTCAGCCCCACATGTTTCAGTTTCCTTAAAACTCTCCAAAATGGCTGGATGCCGCATCAGCACCATGTGACATTTCAAATGTGTAAGAGTTCTGATTCCTCAGTCACCTTCAGCTGATTTTCAAAAGCACCTCAGGAACACAAATCCCACTGACTTTCAATGTCACTTGTGCTCCTAACTCATTTAGTTTGCTTTTAAAAATCCTGCCTGATGGGTCCATTTTCTGCTGAGGTAGAGGTTTATTTTCAGTGTAAAAAAAGGATTCATTTCCGAGCCCAACATCTGCAAAGTTTTGTGTATCTTTTCCAAGATGTGGGCACATTTTCAAATATCTCACAAAATATCTCAGAATATTTTTAATTTCCTTTCATTTGATTACATCTCTACATGCCACACTATCTCTCCTCCTACCACCTGGTCCCCTCCCCACATCCTTATCATTCTCTATGTAGAATACCACCACTCGCAAGTTGCTAGATCCGGTGCCGACTTGTAGCTGCTCTCAGCGTGGGGAAGTCTGACCCCAGGCTTCGTTGTGCTTGCATAGGGTTACCAGATGTCAGGCAAAAGGAGGACACATCCTTTTTACCTATGTGTCCTCCATCTGGTAGACATTTTAAAAATACATGATTTTGTCTGTTTTTTTACTCACAGGGGTTAAAGTACACTGGAATGCCCTGGAACACCCTATTTTTAGGGGGAAGCATTCCAGGGCCCCCTAAAAACAGAAAAAAAATTACATTAGTACTACATTTTCTCCATGTGTCCTCCAATGTCCTCATTTTTGTGCTTCCCTGTCCTCCTATGCTTGCGTAAAATGCTGATCTGCAAAAGGAGAAAGATAAATGTCACATTCAATCAAATCATTGTTGTAACCACCACACAAATGTCTCCTGACCAAATTATAGATTATTCTCAGCTCACAAACACCTTTAGAAGTTGAAACCTCTGTGAGGCTTCCCATTTCCAGGATATCCCTGGATGTGAAAGAACCTGCCTTGTCTGTGCCTTCGTCTATACTTAGGGCAAATTTGGCAGCAGTCAACTGCCAGTTATGCAAGGAACACAAAATTCCTTATGTAAGTAGTGGTGACTTTTAAAGCCGCCACTACACATTAGGGAAAAGCAAACCACAAGCCCCTTGCAGTTGGCCTTTCCCTGCTCCTCTTGGGCCACAGGACTTCTAGAGCCGACTTCCAGAGTGGAGCAGTGAGTTTATACTTGTCATGAACTGCTCCTGGAAGGGTGAACTGACAGCAGTGAAATTGCTACCATCAGTATAGACATAACCTGTGTCTGCTGTCAAGTTCCAGCCTGGGACCAAGCACACAAATGCTCACATGATAAATAAATTTGTTAGTCTTTAAAAGTGCCACAGGACTCCTTGTTTGTTGAGTATGCTGTGGGTCAGTCCCTCAAGCCCACCAGCCTCTGGCAGGACAAACACTGGCTGCCAGACCCCACAGGCCCTGCCCTCTCCGCACTGATTAGACACGCTCCAGTCCCAGCCTTGAGCAATCCGAGCACCCGCCCGCAGTGTTCTTGAGCCCCTGATCCATTGGACTGTCACTGGGTTTCCAGATCCATGGTGGCCACAGAACCCAGCTCTGATTTACACACAGCACTTGGAGCTGTTTATAGAGAAACTTTATATAACAAAGAGCAGAGATCCAACTGATAAGAAGCAGAAATATTAGAAACAAAGAGTTACAGGTAAAGTACAATCATAACCAGGGCCCAAGCACATTTTTTTCACGTCCAGTACAAACTTGTAACACAGCCTCCCTGATAATGAAGGTTGCAGACTGGATTGGACCCTCCCACCCCGAGCCTCCAGCCCGCAGTGAAGTGTACCCATTTTCCCTGCGTGGGGGCTCTTATCAGAATATTCATTCTAGCTCCTAAATTTATGGTGTCAGATAAAGCAAAATCTCACCCTAAATTCTTCCATTCAGAAGACAAACAGGCTGCCCCTTGCCTCCTCATCGGAAAGATTATTTTTCTGGCCCCACAGCTACAGTCTGAAAATCCATAATCTTCACTGGAGACTTTGCAATCACTTGATGAATATGTTGCTTAAGTTGTGTTCATTCTGCAATACACATTATTCAATTTACTTGTGAACAGACCAATATGCTCAATGAGAGTTTCCTCCTCCAGAGGAGTGTCCAGGGGCCAGGCTGTGCCACTCCAGAGGCCAGGTGAAGGGGCGGGGGGGGGGTGATTGGGGACTGGGCAGGGACAACTGGGCGTGAAAGGGGGTGGAGAGTTGGAGGGAAGATGGGGTTGGGCCAGCTGGGGGGGAGTGGGATCGGGCTGACTGGGGGTGTGACTGGGAGAGTGGAGGGGGCAGGATCGGGCCTGTGTTGGGGGGAGGGGGCAACAGAGAGCAACAGAAGTTGCTCAGCTGCCTTAGGCCCTTAGAGGGAACATTGCTGGAGACTTTCCCAGACTGAGGAATTAATACTTCTTACCAGGAGAGTAAAGTCCTGCCCAAGCCTGGGAGGGGAGACCGAGGCTGCTGAGCCCAAAGCACAGTACCACCATGGCTACAAACTGGCTGGATTCTGGGTACCACTGTCTTACTGACTGCCCCACGCTGTGGGGTGCAGTGGTGCTTGATACATCTAGACCAAGGCACACCCAGAGCAGGGTAGACAACGGATGCTCAGAGTGAGGGGAAATAAAAACTTGCCCAAAGCAAGGAAGATTTATTCATGCCTTATTTTGCTGGGGAGATGACTGTTACCTGGCAAAGCCAAAGGGGAGCTTTCTTACAATACATACTCCAAACATATTAACCAGATGGGCATTTTGCAATTATTGTAACGGCCAGTGTGATACATGGCTTCAACAGAGACCTTTCAGAAGATTCTTATAAACAGCATGAAAATATCAGACCCAGGGGAACCCTTATACGTCCACAGCACCCGAGTCTTCCATCAGTTGGAACAAGAAGTTCCTGCATCAAAGGCTCCCTTATTTCAGAATGACCTGTCTTCACAGATGACCGTAAAACTCATGGGCAGAATCTCACATGTTCAGAAAGTCACTAAATATTTGATGGAAATCTTTTGAAATCTTTCCATTTTGGATTGATTGTTTCCCACGGCTGAGCTACAACATACAGGTAAAAGAAGCAAGGAGTCCTGTGGCACTTAAAGACTAAGAGTATGTCCACACTTACACTTTAGTTTGAATTAAGGAGGTGTATTTTGAATTAAATTAGCACACATCCACACTAAGCTTTCATTAGTTTGAACTAAGGAGTTCCCTTAGTTTGAACTAAGGAAAGCCTAGTTAGAACTTATAAAACCTCCCTTAAGTTCAAACTAAGGGTTAGTTCGAACTCATTAGATCGAACTAAACCAACGGAGCCACATTAATTAGAACTAACCATTAGTTTGAATTAAGGTGCTTTGACCCTCCTGCCTGGGTGCATAGCACCCAGGAAGGAAGTCCCTGGCAGCCAGCACCTGGGGCAAGGAGCCCCAAAAGCATCGACCCCACCCTGCCGATCTCACTGGGCGATGGGGCCTCAGTCCCCAGGCCAGGCGGGAGGTAGCGGTGAGGACCCTGGCACCCAGCTCTGCAGAGCCAACTTGGCATGAGGAGGAACCCCGGCACACAGCTCTGCTGCACTGGCCAGGCGGAGGGAGAGACCCCAACACTCGTCTCCAGCCATGCTGGCTGGGTGCAGGGTACATCCCCCCACGCCCAGCTGGAGCCCTGCTGCCTGGGCGGGGGGGCGGATCCCTGTGGCCAGATCTGGTTGCTCTTGCTGGGTGCGGGGAACACAGCGCCATCTCCGGCTCCAGCCCTGCTGCCGGGGCAGGGGGGTGGGACACCCACACCCCACTCTGGGCACACTTGCCAGGTGTGGAGAGGGACCCCTGTGCCCAACTCCAACCCCGCTGGCTGGGTGGGAGGAGGGACCCCCACACATTGCTTGATTTGCGCTGGTTGGGCATGGGGAAGGGACCCCCTGCACCCGGCTTGAGCCATGCTGGTGGGCACTTGAGGTTGTGCTCCTCATGCCCAGACTGAGCTGGATGTGGGGGTCCCTCTCTACACCTGGACAGTGGGACTCCAGCCATGCACGGGGGTCTCTTCCCCATGCCCAGCCAGCATGCATCGAGCTGGGCACAGGGGTCCCTTCCCCACACCCAGCCAACAGGGCTGAAGCCGGGCTTGGGGCTGCATTGCCTGTGCCAGGTGTGTCCCGTCCCTGTGCCTGGGCAGCATGGGTCAAGCTGGGTGAGGGTGTCCCTTCCCCTCCTCTCCTGCCTGGCCATCAGGTCCCTTCCCCACATCCAGCCACCTCTCCAGGAGCTGGGCGCAGAGGCGCTTTTTCCCCATGCCCGGGCAGCATGGGTCAAGCCAGGGGTGGGGGTCCCTTCCTGTGTGTGGCCAACAGGGCTGGAGCCAGGTGGGGTATGCTTTCCCTACCGCCTGGCTCTGGGGAGTGGCGTGGCCCTTCTTCAGTGCCATGTTGCCACACTTCCCACGGTGCCCCTCTCCTAATTCGAACTAGCAAGTCTTATCCATGGACATGCTAGTTTGAATTGGTTTTCCTAGTGGGGCCAAATTAGTTCAAATTACGTTGATTTGAACTAATCATTATTAGTTCACTTTAATTAGTTTGAATTAAGGTGATTCAAATTAACCGTCTAAGTGTAGACACATCCTAACAGATTTATTGCTTGAGTTAGTCTTTAAGTGCCACAGGATTCCTTGCTTCTTTTCCTGAACTAGACTAACACGGCCTGCCCCTGTGGAACTTATACAGGCGGTGTCTAGTGACTGCATTGGTCTCATCTGGGAAAAACGCAGGGCTAATATCCAGCACATAAGAGTGGAGTGGCCCTCTGTCGATAATGGTAGCGGACTGACAGCAAAGTGGAAATAAACACCGCCCAGCTTAGCGTAAACAGACAAGAATCTCAGCCAGGCCTCTTACCTCTTCTGTAGTTATTGCAAATCAGCACTGAAGCTGATTTCATGTTGGATGCAGGAAATTCTTGCTCAGCTAAGAAAGAATATTCTTCTCTGAGACTTGGGAATGGAAGGGCAGAGATATTTTCCTTTCATATAATACTTTTTCCACCAGAGACCTACTTAGGTGGGTTCCAAACATGCAGGGCTCCCGTCTTTCCAGAGAGTCCCTGCTCACTTACTCAATTTCTTTACAGTCTTTTTTAAGATTTTGGTCCCACATAAATAATATTATTACTATTATTATTATTATTCACAAGACAAATGTTTAAAGCTGGAATATATACCGCCATGAAAACAAACTTCTGTTTAAATTTATGTTCTCCATGTAAAAGAGGACACAGTTGTTTTTGATTTGGACTTGCATCATTATACTATCATCCTGAGGCTTTAAAACAAGAAAATGGAAACACAGGTCCATTATTAAGAAGCATTAAAAATAAGAGGTGTTGCAGATCCTGTAGAAATGACTATGTAACAGTATTATGAGCCACCACGTTGTCAGTGGGTGCCAGTGGTAATTTTATTCTTGTGGGACAACAGTGATATCTAGTGGTCGTATTCAGAACAACAAAATAGGAGGCAATTTTTCAAAGGTATAATGAAGGGAATGGCAATATGTCCTAAGCCTGGTGGGCCCTAATGATTGTGCCTTGCTCAAAACACTGATTGACTGGACATATCCCTTCTTTTTATCCGGCCCAGCATATAATAGCCTGCAATCCTTCTGCCCTTGGGGTAGCTTATTCACATCACTCCCCTCCTTTACCTTGGGCAGGGATGATCTGAGAGAGATGACTCCTAAAAGCATCTTGGCATCAACAATGGTCATGTTATTACGTTTCCTGGCATGACTGAAATGAGAGTGATCAGATCAGTGTGGACCAGGAATGAGAACGAGGAGGATACACATGAAATGTTCTGCTCCAGAGAACAAATAGCCTGTGAAGACCTTTCCAGTATTCTCCCCAGGACTTGAAATTAGGGGGTGTAGAGGGAGGTGTAGGGAGGCATTGGGGGTACCCACTAAATTGGTATAACACTGTCACTAGCTGACAACTAGGGGTGGTGTTGGGAAATTTGGGGAGGGTAGGGAAATCCCTGGACCTTTCTAATGTACCTGTTCCATTGTGCTTAATTCATTACAGGCGGAGATGGGGTGGGGTAGGGCAAATGGTCCCCTGGAGGGACGGGACATAAGGGAGACCTATTAATACAGTGCCTGGTTTCCATGGTGCCGAGCGCTATAAGTTTCTAGGGACAGAAAGTGAGTTAACATGAAGCACAGTTAAGTTCCATTCGGGATGTGGGAGCTAATGTTCCAAAGTGTTTAAGTAGGAGCAGAGTATAGAGGCATGATGTAAAATTACTGGACTTTGTTATCTGGGGGCCAAATCACATCTGGGAAGGGGTCCCAGCGTCAGGAGTAAAGGGAACAGTTGTCCCAGCAGGGGGAAGTTCTTCAGAGGACTCAGGTTTTGCAGGTCTGTGGCTGGAGAGAACCCAGTGTACAGTACTCACAATAGCTGCTGAAATGTGGCAGCTGCCATTTAAAATAGTTTTCGTAGGACTGTTGTGATTTGTATTCATGTGAACAACAGCAAGATGGTTAAAGGGGTGCTGGGGAAAACATGAATTATCCCCATTATGTAACAGCACTACCACTGTACTCAACTGTCTAAAGTATATGTGCACTGCAGGGCATAGCTGGATGAGATCAGAAATGTGTAGATGTGTCACATAGGCCCTATACTGCTAACAACTAGTGAAGAATCTCCTTTAGCTCCAATCACTGAAGTGTAAGGGTTATTTTGTGTAGGAGAAGCCATACCCAACACATGCATCCACACTGCAGTTCCTCGTGGCCATGCAGGGCAGCAGAGTAACAATGGGGGTGTACTTGGAGGACAAAGATTTGTTCCAATATTTATGATCAGCAGTCTTGTCGTAAAGCCTTCTGCTGGCTCATTTTCCAGTTGGCTGATTCTCATCATTCAGGGAGCTGGGGTGATGATGGGAAGGGACCTGGCTAACAGGAGAAGGTCAACTTTGCCCACTAGGCAGCTGTGTAGAAAGCATTCACTGTCTGCAGAGCCTGAACCTAAATGTGTTTTCAGACACAAGAATGTTGTATCTCAGGACTGTGTCCCACAAAGGTGGAATCTTCATTCCTGGAGGTTTTTAAGGTCCAGCATGACAAAGCCATAACGGGAGGATTTAGTCAGGGTTAGTCCTGCATTGAGCAGAGGGTCGGACTAGATGGCCTCCTGAGGTCCCTTCCAACCCTATGATTCTGTGACAGGGAAAATAATCCTGACAAATAAAACCCCAGTCATTCCCTTTTATTTAACACCGGGACAGTTCTCACAACCTTTTCCAAAAGACCTACTTCTATCTTCTAAATCATAAAATTCAGATCCAAATGCATTTGTGACCAGCAGCTTCCCCAGGACTTGAAATTAAGGGAGGTGTAGAAGGGGGTGTGTGTGGGGGGTGTTGGGGTGCTCACTAAATTGGTATAACACTGTTACTAGCTGACACTTGAGGGGGTGTCAGGAAATTCAGCGGGGATGTTGGGGGGGTGTTAGATAAATCCCTGTTTGTGACCCAAATATTACAACACAGTGACTCCTCCAGACATACAGCTGTATCAGCAACTAAGACACAATCCACTGTTGTTAATGTCCCCCAGAACTCAAACAGCCTAGGAAGAAGAAGACCAAAAAGAACACATTAGGGAGCAAGTGGCATCAATTTAAATTGTAAACTTGGCTACTTCTCTGAACAGCATGACTGAAAATGATGTTGCCATCGTGAAAATAACTTACTATGGAGTGAAACATCTTGGTCTGGACAGAGGAGTGAGAGAAAGGGGTTGCCTCATGTCACTATGGGTATGTCCACATGAGAGTTTTATTTTGAAACAACAGCCATTGTTTCAGAATAAAACTTCTTAGGTCCACACGATGTTTTATTATTTCAAAAGGATGGGACTTCCTCCTTTCAAAATAAGGACGGTTATTTCGAAACCTCTAAATCTCGTCTGATATCAAAATAACCCTTGTTTTGAAAGCATTGTTTCAAAACAACGCAGTTAGGACACATTGTTACGAATCAACCCCTGTTTCGAAACAGGGGTTTGAGCTTCCTCCTGGGGTGCATGGCACCCTGGAAGTCCCACCACCCCTCAGCACCCTGGCCAGGGTGCTAAATGAGGCGGAGGGGGGTCCAGGAGGGTGGCGGGACCCAGCTGCTCCTCTGGGGGGTCTCCTAGCTGCTGGCTCGAGGCCACAGCCAGGGGGACCCGCAGCTTCCCCAGTGGGGTAACGGGTGCAGGACCCGCTAGCCCTGCTGGAGCTCAGGGGCTACTCTAGCCCCAGCAAGTTGGCGGGAGCAGGAACCACTCACCCTGCTGCAGCCCAGGCAGGATGGTAGGAGCTGGACCCGCTGACCCCGCTGGAGCCCCTGCAGTGGGGTGAGCAGGTCCCACTCTTCCTGCTCCCACCACCCCGCCTGGGCTACAGCAGCCCCAGAGCTCCAGCAGGGCCAGCGGGGAGGGGGTGCTGTGGTACCCTCTGACTGCCCACTTGCCCTGGCGCCATCGCAGTGGGGCAAGTGGGCAGTGTAGCCGCCGACCCCCCCCCCCCCGGCGCCGGGCAGGCCCCCTTGCCCAGCCATCTGGCGGGGTGACTTGCCCCCCCCCAGGTGCTTTTTCTCCTACCTGGAACTCCAGGTAAGAGCCAGGCAGGGGATTGGGTGGCAACATGGCCCTTTCATGGGGGCCATGTTGCCACACTTCCCAGGGTACCCCTCTCTGGGAATCGAAATAGCATGTCCACACACAGGGCATGCTATTTTTATTGGAGGGGCCTGCCTTATTTCAAATTAATATATATTTTTTTTTAATTTGAAATGTCATTTTGAAATAAGGCTTTTATTTCAAAATAAGTAGTTTCACAATTACTTATTTTGAAATAAAACTTTGCATGTGGACATAGCCTATGAGATTTCCAAGTAAGGAGATACTGAAACTAAAAAAATAAAGCTACTCCTCTGAGTGGAGCATTGGTCTGAAGAGGTTGTGGGGGGGGAGCGTAAGGACATCAAAGAAAACACGGGAACACCATGCATGAAGGAAGGAGACAGAAAAATGATTCATTACTGGTTGAAGATGTATCATAGTCAGGAGTGGGGTGGGGATCTCGGACCTGCACATAGATACATCCATTATGATTCATGTCCATTCGTAAAATTCCTGCCTGATGTCTTGGTGCAGCAGGCAGTTCTTGTTGTTCACTCGGAAGCTCCTTTTGAGGGATTTGCTGGAATGAATATTGTTGGAATTTTGCCTCTTCTTGGTGGGGATACAGTATTAGGGCAGTCCAGTATAACAGATATTGGCAGTGTTTTGTCAGACGGCCAGAGCCACCTGTTCACACCCAAAGGCTTCTTTTTTGTAGGGCGACCATATGCCCATTTTTAAAGGGACAATACCTTATTTTAGCTCTTTTCCCCATATCCCTACTTTTTTGTTAAAAAGTCTGCATTGTCCTGTATTTCTGGCTGCTCATGCAGATGGGAGTGGGTCTGGCCTGGAGCCATTTTAAATCTGCTTCTGTGTGCATCCCAGTCTCATGAAATGCTGGGGCACTGCAGGTGCTTTGCCTCCGCTATCTTTCCTGAGTGTGGGTAAGGGGCTGCGGGTAGAGGAAGCAGAAATAGGGGATGCAAGGTGCTTGGAGGTGAGTTGAGCAAAGCAGCCATGGCAAAAAAAAAAACAAAAAAAAAAAACACTAGGGGTGGAGGGAAGGGTGCCAGGCTGCCAGAAAGCTGTAGGTGCCAGGAAAAAGAGAGTGGTAGTCACCAGGGGTGCCAGGAGGAGGGAGTATTGGGCTGCTGGGGAGCCACAGGTGCCCAAAGGGAGGGGGCGCTGGCCACTAAAGGAGGTGCTGGGCCACCACAAGGCTGCCACGAGTGCTGCGGTACTGAGGGAGGTGCCAGGAGATTGCCGTGGGTGCTGAGGAAAGTGGGTGCTGGGCAGCTGGGAGGTACAGCTGCCAGGGCTGCCAAGTTCTCATACAGCACTGTTTCAATGGAGCAGTAAAAGCTGCTTCACTTGGGATATACTAGACAAGGAATCTAACCTCCTCAGCATCCTGTTCAATCCCTTTTTGTCCTGTGAAAGTTTCATGTTAGCCATGGCTACGTGTGGCTACTGTACTGTCACCGGGCCTGACTCCCTGTGATAGGAAACACTTGTCCATGCATCTGACTTCTTTTACCATGAACTGGGTTTTATCTGAGTTATGCTTGATATTCTCTGCTGAAGCACCTGCTGTTGCTTTCTTCTGTATCTGATCATGCTCTGCCTATCTGATCGTGCTCTGCCTGAGCTTACATTGCAGCTATCACATCATCTGTTGGATCCCTGTGTCATGCCAGGCCTGAGAAGGCCAAGCCATCTTGTAAGATACATGACCCAAACCTAAACATTAAAGACATATTATAGGAAAATACAATGGTAGTGTAGTGTTACAATTAGAATAGAACCATATCACAGGGTTGGGAGGGACCTCATGAGATCATCAAATCCAACCCTCTGGGGCTTGAACCCAGGACCTTCAGCATATTAAGCAAAGACACTAGTTACTACACTATTGTAGGGTAGGGCTTTGAGATACACATGTATCAGTAGTGGTTTCTTAAGGAAATGTACCTATGTCCTGTTAGAGGCTAGCCAGGTAAATGAACTGCTTCCCTGTCTCTCACTATTATTTCTATCTAGAGGGGTTGAAAGGGAACATTAACACATTGATGGCCCTTTAATGTACCAGTGTAAACTGTCTGTCAATGGTGCTAGTGCAGCTACTTGCCTGTGGTGCCCAGGAGTTGAAGATTTTACTTCCAAAGACAATATACATCACTATTCTCCACTTAAGTAGCTGGGAACTGTCCTCAAATCCCCCAGGAACAAATGACCTGCAAATGTCCACCTTGCTACACCATAAAAGGGGGTGAGGAACATAAACCCTTTATCTCACATCTGTCCAAGCTTCTCAGGGAATGTTTGGGCCACAGGATTGAGATTGCAGCCACCGTCAGCCTGGAAACCACCCTGTTAATTCTCATGGGAGAATTAGAAGAGCTACACCTGAATTATTTGGTCTCTATTCCTTAAAACTGGATTTCTAACAACTGTAGCTGTGAAACAAGGACTTATTTCTATGGACTATAAATCATTTGTATGCATGTGATTCTCTTTGACCTTTTGACATCATATTTTGTTTGTTTTCCTTTTATATTAAACCTTTAGTTGTAGTTACTAAAGGACTGGATGGCAGCGTGGTATATTGGGTAGGATCCAAGTCTATATTGTTCTGGGTGATGCGGCTGGCCCTTTGGGGTGAGGAGAACCTATTTCTTTAAGAGACCCAGTGTCCAGGGGGACCATAGGTGCTGATGTGCATAAAGGGGGCTGTTTCTGTTTTGTCATGGTCGGTGATGACCAGAGTGGGGGGAATCAGGAGCATGTTTTGCTTACTGACTGGGAGACTGGTTTAAGTACCACCCATCTGTGGTTTGGGAATGTGGCCCCTGGTTTTGCAGCTGGCCCTGATTTTGGCACATTCAAAAGATTATCCCAGGGGGCCCTGGTCACAGCCTGAAGTACCGCTAAATGTTTAAGTATTCATTTGTTGAAACACTTCACTAGCTGACTTTATTCTGAAATAAAAAGAAATTAAAGGAGTTGGTTCAGCAGAAGACATCACTTCACCCACCTTCTCTCTTATTCCAAAAGAAAAAGAGAGAAACGTGTATCTGTCCCATAATGTGTATTGAAAGTGCAGAGTTCATATGACTTGTTATCTACTGTGACCAACCAATATCTCATCTTTCTTATCTAGCCTAATGAATATGCTTCCACCAGGTAGTCAGCACTGGACATCACCTGGTATGGGGATGGAATAATATTGTCTCGATACAGCCTTATTGACACCTGTGAGATCTAAAATTAAAAAAAAAAAATCTTTTTATCATTTTTCTTTTCACTTCTGACTAAACTGTTGACTCGTGATGTGGGTGAGTTCAGTCTGGCTATGATTCTTTCCTTTTCTTACTAAATATATTTCTGAGTCTGCTTCACTGGAAAAGGGGTTTTTCTGGACCTGTGTGTGACAAGGGTGACTGATGAATCTGTATATAAGTCAGGGGTCTCAAACTCAAATCACCATGAGGGCCACATGAGGACTAGTACGGGGCCGCATGAGGACTGCTGTGTTAGCCCGAGGGCTGTACCACTGAAACCTTTTCCTACAACAATATTGCAAATATCAGTAACAGTTGTGTCGTTATAGGCCACATGAAATAGCTTTAGGGGTTTCATGCAGCCTACGGGGCCACGTGTTTGAGGCTCCTGATATACATGATACTTCCCCCAGAACTCTCCTGAAGAATTCTAAGCATTCTGCAGTTAATTTTTCTTTAGTGCTGGTCCCTGCATGTGCAGCCTATCCATTCATCTCTGTTAGGGGTAGCTGTGTGCAAGCTTCTCTGCCTCATAGTGGTGTTAGTGATTCCAAAATAGTGACATTAGCTTTAACAGCTGCTATTGTTAGAGTGACTTCTCTTTCTCTTGATGGGGTTTTCTGTCTTCCTCAAAAGAGGAATTGGGAAACTAACTTCTACCTCAGTATCAAACCTGAGCATCATAGGTACACTCCTTACACACAGTGCAAAATATCAAGGTTCTGATGAATGAGTTATATGATTTCTGTCACCCTGGGATACTGTGTACACAAGAAGACTGTTCATGTTGTAGTTCCAATTGCACAAATTGGAGTATTGGGCCAAAAGAAATCTCATGACATTCAATGACGACAAGCGCAAGGTTCTGCACTTTGGATGGGAAAATCCCATGTACTGTTATAGGTTGGGAACCAAGCAGCTAAGTAGCAGCTGTGTAGAAAAAGACACGGGGTTATGGCAGACAGGAAGCTGGATATGAGTTGACAGTGTGCTCTTGCCAATAGCATATTGAGCTGCATCAGCAGAAGCAGTGCCAGGACATGGAGAGATGTGATTATTGCTCTCTATTTGGCACCAGTGAGGCCTCATCTGGAGTACTGTGTCCAGTTTTGGGCTCCTCGCTACAGAATGGATGTGGACAGATTAGAAAGAGTCCAGCAGAGGACAACAAAAATGATTAGGGGGTTGGGGAACATGACTTATGAGAGACTGAAGGAACTAGGCTTATTTAATCTGCAGAAGAGAAGACTGAGGCAGGATCTGATAGCCACCTTCAGCTATTTGAAGGAGTGCTCCGAAGACAAGAGAGGGAGTCTCTTCTTGTTCTGTCCTCTGTCACTGCTGAGAATAAACAGTTTCAAGTTGCAACTGGGAAGGTATAGGTTGGCTATCAGGAAAACCTTTCTCATTAGAAGTCTGGTAAAACATTGGAATGGGTTACCTAGGGAGGTGGTGGAACATCCATATTTGGAAACTTTTAAGGCTGGGTTAGACAAAACTTTGGCTGGTATGATTTAGTGGGAGTGGTCCTGCTTTTAGTGATGGACTGGACTAGATGACCTCATGAGGTCCCTTCAAGGCTAATAGTCTGTGATTCAGTCAGAGATCTGTGGCTTTGCCTTTGAGTAAGCGTGTTGCTCTGCACTTAGAAGTGATTTAATGTCCCACATTTGTGGCCTGTTTTTCCGAAGACTGGCAGTTGATGGCTAGGTGTGTTGTCCCACAGTGTGCATAGAGTAGCTGTATGAGGGGTTAGGGTGACTCTTCTGGTTTGACTCACTCATATGTGGGTCTTGCCCATGATGCCCCAAGTACTATTTGGTAACATCCTCTGCAGCCATGTCAGTACATGGCTCAGACATGTCTTTGTGGCTTGTGTGACATGCTGCACCCCACGTACACCCTTGTGTTGGGATCCGTGCATCATTCACGTTCACCTTACAGTGAAACTGTGCGTGGTCTGATGTGAAACATGTCCTGTTTTAAATAAAGCATGTTCATGACATTTTGAACATTAGTGTTATGGTAGCATGTTTCCTGCAAATCCCTACATATGTACAGATATGAAACTCTGCCAAGCCATGTCCTCAAATGCGCTCACATGGTTTGAACAAATACGAACAAACATAAAACTGTGTTTCCACACTCTGTAGAGGCATGCGTACAGGAACAATGAACTGGCCTATGCACCTCTGAGCACTCTGGCTCACATGGAAGGAATCACACCTATTGCTGGATGGGGTTGATCACCTGACCCCAATGTTGAGGAAACTTAGTAAAAGCTGAGGCATTTTAATCTTGTGACTTTCCCCTAATCCATCTTTTAAGCAACACCAAGGACTGAGAATCTACTCAGGGGGTCCTGGTGGCAAGACACATCACAACCAGTTAGTGTGGTAAAGTGGAATACAAACTGAAATGATAATCTTAGCCTGGAATAAGAGTTATCTTTTATTTGTTTGTGACTAACTCTTTGACATAATAATCTTTTAATTTATATCATTCTGATTTAGAATCACTTAAAATTTTGCTGTAGTATATACATATTTTTGTTTGCTTTATTTAAAACAGTGCATGTGGATTGAGTGTGTGCAGAAACCTCACTTGGCGTGATAGAGTTGTGCATATCAATTTATTCGGTAAATTGACAGACAAGAGTAAATGAGCTTGCTAGGTGCAGTTGGCAGCACTGATCCCTGCAGGATGGTAGTTCACAGGGTTTCATTTGGGACAGAGGGTGTTTGTTGGGGGGGGGGGTCTATCCCACAAGTGGCTGGCCAGTGTTCCTCTACTGGATGAGGGACCAGTTACATGCAGGAGGCTGGGTGTGAGCTGATTCAGGAGTGGGGCTTCGTACAGTAAAGCAGGGTAAGTCAGGGCACAGGAGTGAAGAACTGAGGTGACACAGCTATAAAACAGTCCAGATTAGGTGGAGGGGGGAATGTCACAGCTCATGAGACTCAGCAAATGGCCATTGCTTTCCACAAGCCCAAATCAAGTTTCCTCAACAACCTTTGCTTTAGTGCTTCATCGGTAACACTGAAAACTGTGTTGTACCTGAGAAAATCATTTTCAGTATTCCTGAATTCTCTATTTCTTCCTTTTCGCCTCATCTCTATGACATACTTGGTTATCTGTTCTTCCCCTAAATGTAGATGAGACCACTATTGTTCAAAAACAACATTTTTTCTTAGGACTGCAACAGTCCCTAAGTATTATCAGGACCTCATCCAAAGTGGGATCATTTTCAGCTAGCTGCTTTAAGGGTGTTACAAACTTCAAAAGATTCTTCCCCCAGTATATGCACTAAAGTTTTTGTTTGTTTGTTTGTTTTAAATGTCATACCTTTTCTAACTGCTCCTAAGGTTTTTATATAGATCTGGAAGGTTTGTTCCCATCTCCTCCGATGAAAGACAAACAGACAGAGACACAAAGAAAGAAAGAAAGAAAGAAAGAAAGAAAGAAAGAAAGAAAGAAA
>ML683392.1:1814-19597 GCA_007922195.1 Podocnemis expansa | reverse complement strand
TAATGGGGGAAAAAAATCTATATGTAACCCATATGCCTAAAACTCTTTAAGAGACCTATTCAAGGTTGGTTACTGTTGCTAGGCAAATTAGCATCCCAGAGAGCAGAAATTTCTGGAAATAGGAAGTGGTAGCATAATCTTCGGGTGGGCTAGAATTCATTTACTTGCTCGTCTCCAGCACCTAAAAGAGAATAACCCCTGAGAAAGCAGCCAAGATCTGGTCTGTACAGGACTCACAGTAAAGACTGATCAGAGTTCCTATCCCACATTTAACTACTACTCAGCATAAGAAGAGGTTACTTGCCTGTAACCGGTGTTCTTCGAGAGGTGTGCTCCTGGCCATTCCTTAGTAGGTGTCTGCACGCCCCGTGCACGGCACGCCGGAAATTTTTCCCCTAGAGTACCCGTAGGGTCGGCCGTGGCGCCCCCTGGAGTGGCGCCGCCGCCACTGCCTATATAGCCACGAGCCGACCCGCCCCTCCTCAGTTCCTTCTACCCTACTGTCTGAGGGGAGGTGGGAGGGATTGGGAATGGCCAGGAGCACACCTCTCGAAGAACACCGGTTACAGGCAAGTAACCACTTCTTCTTCTTCGAGTGCTGCTCCTGTCCATTCCTTAGTAGGTGAATAACAAGCCATACCTCGGAGGTGGGAGACATCACAAGGAAATGGACTGAAGCACCGCTCTGCCCACCGCAGCGTCCTGCTGAGCTTGCTGGGTGATGGCATAGTGCTGCGAGAACGTATGCGGGGTGGACCACGTTGCCGCCCGGCAGATGTCGGCAATCGGGACCCTGGCGAGGAAGGCAGTGGAAGCCGCCTGCGCCCGAGTGGAGTGCGCCGTTACCCGCGGTAGGTGCCTGCCGCCCAGTTTGTAGCATTCTTTAATGCAGGCCACAATCCAGGAGGCGATGCGTTGAGAGGACACCGGTTGGCCTTTTTTATTGTCCGCCACAGTGACGAAGAGCTGGGGGGTCTTTCGGAAAGGCCTAGTCCGTTCTATGTAGAAAGCGAGCGCCCGGCGCACGTCTAGGGAGTGGAGACGCCGCTCCTCCTCTGACGCATGGGGTTTCGGGTAGAAAACCGGTAAGGAGATGTCCTGATTTAGATGAAAGGGCGACACCACCTTAGGCCTGAAGGAAGGGTGCGGGCGAAGCTGTACTTTGTCCTTAAAAAACTGCGTATACGGCGGATCAGCCACCAAAGCACGCAGTTCGGACACCCGCCTGGCTGATGTGACAGCCACCAAGAAGGCAACCTTCCATGACAAATACAGAAGGGAGCAGGTCGCCAGTGGTTCGAAGGGGGCCCCAGTGAGTTTAACAAGGACTGTATTCAGGTCCCATTGGGCTGTGGGTGCCTTAATAGTTGGGTACAGCTTAGAAAGACCCACCAGGAAACGCTTGACCAAGGGAACCGTGAACAAGGAGGCACCCCCGGGGGCGCGGCGAAAAGCCGCAATCGCTGCTAGGTGTACCCTCAAGGAGGACAACGCCAGACCCTCTGACTTCAAATGCCACAAGTAGTCCAGGAGGCGGTGAACCGAAACCAGCTCCGGGTCCTCTCCTTGCTCCGAAGCCCAGCGCGCAAACCGGAGCCACTTTGCAACGTACGTGGACCTTGTGGTGGGCTTCCTGCTACCACACAATACTGTCCGCACCGGGGAGGAGCATAGCAGCTCAGCACCCGTCAGCCACGGAGGCACCACGCGTGGAGATGCAGGGCCTCCAGGTTGGGATGAAGCAGGCTCCCGCCGTCCTGGGACAATAAGTCCGGTCTGAGTGGAAGCGGAATCAGCCGGCGCTGGGACCACCGCACCAGGGTCGTAAACCAATGTTGCCTGGGCCAGGCGGGAGCGACCAAGACGACCAGCGCCTTGTCCGCCTTCAGTTTGTACAGCACCTTGGCCACCAGCGGGGTCGGGGGAAAGGCGTACAGGAGACCCCGGCCGCCCCAGTGGATCTCGAAGGCGTCCCCTATGGAGCCGGGGCTGCGACCCCGAAAGGAGCAGAAACTCCAGCACTTTGTGTTGACCCGAGTGGCGAAAAGATCCAGAAGGGGATAACCCCACCTCCGGAAGATCGAATCCGTCACTTCCGGGTGAAGGGACCACTCGTGTGTGAGAAACCTCCGGCTGAGGTTGTCCGCTAAGCAGTTCCGGAGGCCGGGAATATACGACGCCACCGGTCGGATCTTGTGGCGAATGCAAAACTCCCAGAGCCGCATGGCCTCCCGACAAAGGAGGGGTGAGCGAGTACCACCTTGCTTGTTTATGTAGTACATTGCAGTGGTATTGTCGGTATGAACCGATACCGACCGACCCCGGAGTTGGTCCCGAAATACCCAGCAAGCAAGCCGGATCGCCCTCAGCTCCTTCACATTGATGTGCAGGGGCAAGTCTGCTGTTCCCCACATGCCCTGAGTTCGGAGAGCTCCAAGATGAGCGCCCCAGCTGACATCGGATGCATCCGTAGTCAGGCGCAGGGAAGGCTGAGGGGAACGGAACGGGACTCCGGAGCACAAGTTGGGGGTACGCGTCCACCAACTCAGGGACTCGAGCACCACCGGCGGCACGGATAGCATGGCGTCCAGATTGTCCCGCCCCGGGCGGAACACTGTCGCAAGCCACAACTGGAAGGGCCGCATTCGCAGACGGGCGAAGGGAACCACAAACGTGCAAGCGGCCATGAGACCCAATACGCGAAGGCACTCGCGGGCCGATACCCGAGGAAACCGCACCAGCAAGTCTATCGTCTGCTTTATCGTCCGGAAGCGGCTGGCTGGGAGGCTCGCCCGCACTGATGTGGAATCGAGGACCGCCCCTATGAACTCTATCCGTTGGGCAGGAGATAGAGTCGACTTTTGAATATTTATTAGCAGGCCCAGGCGAGTGAACAGGGACCGGGTCACGCTTAGGTGGGCGAAGACCTCCTGCCGCGATCTCCCCACGATCAACCAGTCGTCGAGGTATGGGAAGAGCGCGACTCCTTGCTTTCGGAGGTGAGCCGCCACGACCGCTAGGCACTTTGTGAAGACTCTCGGAGCGGCGGAGAGTCCGAAGGGGAGGACGGTGAACTGTAGGTGGGCATGCCCCACCACGAAACGCAGAAACTTCCTGTGTCGCGGATGAATCGCGATGTGGAAGTACGCGTCTTGTAAATCGAGGGCGGCGTACCAATCACCCGGATCCAGAGAGGGAACAATGGAGGCGAGGGAGACCATCCTGAACCGGATTTTGCGCAGGAACCGGTTGAGTCGGCGCAAGTCCAGTATGGGCCTCAGGCCCCCTTTGGCCTTGGGGACAAGGAAGTAACGGGAATAAAACCCCTTGCCCCTGCAGGACGGTGGGACTTCTTCGACTGCTCCTTTTTGGAGCAGGACCCGCACCTCCTCTTGTAGGGCAAGCCGGTGGGCCTGGTCCCGCAGGACACCACGAGGCATAGGAGGGGCCGAGGGGGGTAATGAAGAAAATTGGAGGGAGTAGCCCTCCTGAACCGTCCTGAGAACCCAGCGGTCTTTCGTAATCAGGCGCCAACGGGGCGCATAATGGGACAGTCTGTTGTAAAAAATAAGGGTGTTTGGATCCTGGGTGATTGGTACGTCTCCCCCGAGCTGACTTTCAAAAGGACTTCTTTGCACCCCCCGATGGGCGTGAGGGACCTTGTCCACTAGGGTGACGGCTAGCCGGCCGACGTGGCCCTCTACCCCTTCGCCGGTCCTCGTCCTGGCGGCGGAAGTAGGGACGCGAAGGAGGAGGCGCTGGCTTAAACGGCTTCCTCTGGCTCGCCGGAGTGTGAAGACCCAAGGACTTAACCAGCGCCCGTGAATCTTTTAACGTCTGGAGACGAGTGTCAGTCTGGGGAGGAAACAAATCAGGCCCTTCAAAGGGCAGGTCCTGGATGGTGTGTTGGACCTCCAGGGGCAACCCAGACGCTTGCAGCCAAGCAGAGCACCTCATAGTGACCCCCGTAGCCATGGAACGAGCGGCAGCATCGGCTGCGTCCAAAGCAGATTGCAGGAGGGCCTTAGATACCACCTTGCCCTCCTGAATGGACGCGGAGAAGGCCGCCCTGGAGTCCTGCTCCAAGTTCTCACTAAAACGCTCCATGGCGGACCAGGCGTTAAAGACATAACGGCTGAGGATAGCTTGTTGGTTTGCTATCCTCAGCTCCAACCCCCCAGTAGAGTAGACCTTGCGGCCGAACAGGTCCAGTTTTTTTGAGTCCTTGGACTTAGGGGTGGACCCTGGTCGACCTTGTCGCTCTCGCTCATTCGCCGCCGCAACCACCAAGGAATTAGGGGCAGGATGAGAATAAAAATGTTCGTAGCCCTTAGAGGGAACAAAGTATTTGCGCTCAGCGCGTTTGGCCATAGGGGGAATCGAGGCCGGGGTATGCCAAAGCGCCTTGGTGGTGCTATGCACAGTTTTAATAAAAGGCAAAGCCACGCGGCCTGGGGTCTCTGGGAGCAAAATGTCGACCATAGGGTCCGCGTCCTCAACAATGTCCTCGGCCGGTAGGTTCAGGCCGGTTGCCACCGGACGAAGGAGCTCCTGGTGGACCCTAGAATCGTCCAGGATCGCTAGGGGCTTGGCTCCCGCCACCGCTTCATCGGGGGGCGAAGAGGAGGATTCCTCGAACTCAGGGTCCTTGGACTGTGTCCCAGAAGTTACACTACGGGCCCCCGTAGTGAAACTCTCCCTGTCCGCCTCGTCCCGCAAGGACTCAACCTCCGACAACTCCCCGGTACCGACAGGGGGAGGAGCGCCCAGCGCAGCTGATGGAGGGAGTCGAACCTGCGAGCGAGTGGAGGGCACAGCGCCCACTCGAGATGCGTGGATGGCCCAGGGAGTCCAGAAGGGCCACTGCCAGCCGGGCCACTGAGGGGGCGGAACCGCCGGCGCCGACTGAGGAACAGGACCTGCAACCTGTTGGGGGCGGTCCCGCACCGACTCTGGCGCTGAACTTGAGGAGGAGTGCGGGGACCATGGTGGTGCCGCCGACGGTACCGGGGACCGGTGCCGGCTCTCTCGTGGACGGCGAAGTGGAGACTCTCGGTGCCGCTGGGGGGATCGGATAGGAGGAGCTCCCGCCGCTGCGACGACCGGTGCCGGTGCCGGTGAGCGGTGCCGGTGTTCCCGGGACGGTGCCGGACTGCGGCGCCGACTCAGTAGAAGAGCCGGCTTCCCTCGGGACGGTGCCGGACGCGGTGCCGAGGTCGACGACGGTACTGACGGGGCCGAAGGTGCCGCAAGCGCCTGCGCTGCGGCGAAAGCCTCCGGCGTAGTTGGCAGAGCCAAGGCCTCCTCCAAAATGTCTCGAGTCGGCGAAGAAGTGGAACCCGGGCTAAAACGTGCCTCTGAAGGGTCACGAGACGACGCTGGGGATACAGAGACCGGCTGGCCAGCGTGGCTCTGGCCGTCTCCCTGCCGCACCGGGGCACGGTGCGGGGACGTCTCCTCCCGCTTCCTCTTAGTCGGCACCGGGGAGGAGGAATGGCGCCGAGACGCTGCTGCCGTCTTAGTGCGGCCCAGCTTCGGTGCCGCAGACGGTGCCGAGGAGGCCGGTGCACTGCGCACCGACGGTGCCGTGCTGGACCCCGAATCGCCGGGGACCGGCCGAAGAGCCTCCTCCATGAGGTGCAGCTTCAGGCGTTGTACCCTGTCCTTTTGGGTCCTTGGCTTGAAGCCACGACAGATTTTACACCTCTCGGTGAGATGAGCCTCGCCCAAGCACAAAAGGCAATCACCATGCGGATCATCCATGGGCATGGGCTTCTTGCAACGTCCGCAAGTTTTAAAGCCCGGCATGGCCCGACCCCGAGCCCGGGGCGGGCGAAGTATCCAACACGAACAACTAACAACTAACTAACTAACACTAACTAACTATAAACAACAAGAGATTCGGGTACTCCGAATAACGCGGCCACGTGCAATGCAGCACGAAGCCAGGGAACGTTCCAGCGACCGACAGGGCGGTAAGAAGGAACTGAGGAGGGGCGGGTCGGCTCGTGGCTATATAGGCAGTGGTGGCGGCGCCACTCCAGGGGGCGCCACGGCCGACCCTACGGGTACTCTAGGGGAAAAATTTCCGGCGTGCCGTGCACGGGGCGTGCAGACACCTACTAAGGAATGGACAGGAGCAGCACTCGAAGAAGAAACATAACAATGAAGTTTATTAACTGCTAACTCAACAAATCTTATCCTAAGAAACCAAAAAAAAGAATTTAAACAGAACAATGAGAAACCCAAGAGACTCAAATTTCAGGTGGAGTCACCCTTATCCCAACTGCAGTCTTTAAGTCCTTGAAGCTTAAATGCAAACAAAAGCAATCAGCATCTTCTCTGGCTCCAGTAATCTTCAACTGGAATCCATGCATTACTTCTTTTCTTCAACCAGCACCACACAACCAGTTTACTGGTTATCCAGCTCTCAGTTCATCAACAGAAAACCCCTCCAAAATAGTCCAAAGCAGGGAAAAAACATCCTGCACCCCACTCCTGGCTCAGGGCCTTTCACTTAATCATTCAGCACATGGACTCTCCAGCTCTCTCTAATTGCTCCTCTCAGGCATCTGACTCCAACACAATAGGAACTTGTGGAGCATGCTCAATATGCTACCACACCCTAGTTCCAGAAACTTCTGGTTTCTGGGCTGGAAAATCTACCCAGCAATGTAACCCACCCTTAAGAGATACGTAAAAGAGATTGCTCCTTTTTAGGCATATGGGTTACAGTAGCAGTTTGAGCATGCTCCACAGGTTTTTCTATTGTTGCTGTGGTCAGCTGCCTGAGAGATACCAAGAGAGAAGTAGCCTTGAGAGCAGCAACTACAGAAAGCTGCAGAGTCCATGTGCTTGGCGCTTGAGTGAGAGAAGCTGAGCCAAGAGTGGACTGCAAGATGTTTTCTCCCGGTGAAATAACAGTGGTTATTTCGAAATAAAAAAGTTTTAGTCCACCCGATGTATTCTTATTTCGAAATGATGGAGCCTGTCGCTTTGAAATAAGAGCCGCTGTTTCGAAATGGCTTAAACCACTATTGTTTTGAAATGGCAGTTATTTCGAAACTGGTCATTTTGAAATAATGCCGTTTGGACAAGTTATTTCAAAATGACCACTGTTTTGAAATAACGTTTGACCTTCCTCTTAGGGTGCATGGCACCCTGGGAGGAAGGTCCCACCCCCCCCAACACCCTGGCCAGGTATCAGCACCCTGGCCAGGGTACTGAGCAGAGGTGCAGGGGAGCGGTGGGCACCCCAGCCTGCTTCCCTGCCACTTCCCCTTGCCGGGAGCAGGGCGGTTTGGTGCCTCAGCCCACTTCCCATGCCTACCCCCAGCAAAGGGAAGCAGCGGGTAAAGCCAGCTGGGGTGCCCGGCACCCCCCCCACCCCTGGCAAGGGGAAGCGGCAGAGGAAATCCACTGCCCCCCTTGCAGTGTAGTGCTAAAAATAGTGTGCCATCATGTTTTGTTACCTGGTTCTATTTCTGACATCTAAGATGTGAAATGCAGAAAGCGTGACCTGTGCACCTCAGCAACTGCCAGACGCACTGTTTCTGTCATCTATGATGCTATGATCAGAAAGCGTGACCTTCTCTGTGAGCTGCAGAAATGCTCTGTTCTGTGTCCAACAAACCTGTGCCTCCTGTGAAAGGCAGCAGAGTGTGCCAAGGAATGCAGTTTGGGGAAAGAGTTACTGTACAGGAATAGGAATAGTTAAATACTTAAATAGACCCCTTAAGGTAACCAAGCACAGTACAGAATTAGACAAAGCTTTCTAAGCAACCCACAGAAAAGTTACCTGGCTCTGTTTCTGTTCAGAGGAATGGCCCTTATGAGCTCCTGTAGTGGCTTCCAGTTTATATTATTCTATCCCCAGTAATCACCATTTTGCTGATAGTCTAAATGTGACACCATGTATTCTGAAGTACAGGCTAAGATGATGTCTTGTGGAAAAGGAATCATGTTGTACAGTATTGTAAATGGCAAAAGAAATACTGTGTATTTCATGCCAGAAACAATTGTTACGTGCTACACACATTATCTGCAGTGTGTGCAGCAGTGCATCTCCTTACCAAAGCAGCATGCTTTTGGTCATGGTCCAGAATGATTTGTTGTCATTAGCATTTTTTCAATGTTTGTGTGATGATGCATCATTTTCATTTTCCAAGCCTTGTCAAACAGAAGGCACAATTATATTGTATGGACATTCATATTTCACTGGTTGTTTTGGAGCTGCTGCTGAACAGAATCCTCACTGATGTAGAAACTTACTCAGTGTGTGCTGATCTGCGTATCATTCCTGTGCTGTTTATGTGTTCAGTCTTATTCTGTTTTGGCTAATGAAAATAGTCTGTAACATGGTGTTTGAGGAGTAGGTTTGACAAGGCAAACATTAGTGTTATAGTGCCCATTTTACTGACATAAGTTACATACATACATTTTTAGAAGCTAATTCACATTGTCCATATTCCCAAATTTATGTCTGTTGTGCCATGAATAGATACAGGAAAATATTGACTTCTGTTTATGGAATTATGACAGGAATGCAAACATGAACAACTGATTGTTTGTATTGATCTGTGCTTAAGTGAAAAGGCAATGGAAAATGAAATTTGACCTAGGAAAGAGGCACACCTATGTAAGTGTATTTGTGGCATACATGTCTATAGGAGGGGCACAATCCCCACCTGCTATCCTGGGGGGGGAATCCTAAGCCTACACCTGCTATGGCTGCCTACCAAGTCACTGACCCATGGGGCAGAGGATGATCCCCAGCCTGGTTCCCAGACCCAGCCAATGGACCTGCCAATCTATTCCCCTGCTCTAAATGCCTCCACCTCTGCAAGATGCCTTCCTTCACTTTCTCCACTAAACACACAGACACACAATACTTATCACTACCCTGTAGATATTGCTCGTTAAAAAAGCAGTACAGCCTGTGCAGCAGGAGAGGGAGAGTATTTAAAATTGCCTCTTCTCTCTGCTCTCTGTCTCAGCTGGGTGGTGGAAAGCCCCCAAATAAGTGTCCTTTCGATACGCTGTGAGGAGGGGGAGACACAAAAACTACCACTGGGTTGAACCAAAATCTTTTATTGAACAAAACTTCAATAAAAACAAATCGTCCTCCCTTATTCTTTTAAGAACCCTAACACAGAAAATAGACAGATAAAAGAATAAAGAACACAACAAAAGTGGCTCAGTTCACAGTTTAGTTTTCTTCCAGCCACACAACTCCCACACTGCAAGCATGGGAAATCAGATCCATGGCCTCAAGTAAAACATCCAGGGACAGTGCCCTGCTGTCCCCAACATGGTGATGACTCTGGGAGGGAAGAGTATACTTCTTGCTAATCAACCTGCTTGTGGCTGATTCTGAGACTACCCAACCAAGAATCAGGTGCATACTTTAAACATCTTTTCTCTTCCCCATACAAGAATATTGATATGGAACATCACAATTGTAAAGTTTGTTTTATGTAATTTAGATAATTAAAAAAACATGTAATCATGTGATTCACACAACTATACATGTAACAATTTTTCTAGTCATGTGACCTATGCACAGTCAGTGCACTTGTACACTGTCCTCTCATCAGATAATTGTTCTTCACTTAATCCTGTAGGAAGGCACTGAACATGTGCCCACCTATAACAAGACTCGCATTGGACCTTTGAAAGGAAATACATGAGAAAATTTGTTTAGAGAAGAAACATTAACCAATGATCTCTCTATATTGTAATGAAATCTCAATAATGCATACAAAATTTATTTAAGAGAAAAAGCATTCTCCAAAGGAAGTGGCTATGCGTACAAACAGATTACTTCAAACTACATGAGTTTCTACTTAGTCATTGGAAACAATAGTTATTATTTCAACTTCAGTTAATTCGAATTATCACAGCCACAGTAGAAATCCTTAGTTGAATTAGCCTGTCCATGCATATGACTTGCTTGTTCTAATCAGGTAGAGGGCATGATTGCATGGGGAAAATCAAGCTGTCGTTAATTCAAAGTAACATTTAGTTCAAATTAACACAGCTACATTGGGCTACTTAGAAATAAAGAGTTCAAATTAACCATCATTGTTTGGGAGAGGTACCCAGGGCACGGGTCCCAGAGTGCCCTGTGCCATCGATGCCCCTGACATGCAGTAATTTATTACCAATGAAGCCTCCTTAGTTTTAAGTAACTTATAAGTGTAGACATACCCATTGTTAGTTGCCCAAGTCTACAGAGACTACCTCCCTTACAGGATACAGGATTATCACACTATCTTTGGAATGATAAAAAATGTTCTGTAACATGATATCTGCTGTCCCATCTCATAAGGTGTTGTGATGCGGGACGGTACACAGTTAAATAAGCAAATGTGTTTATTTTCCAGTGACGATGCTGTCTTTCTTACCGTCATGGAATTCTTTTTTTTTTTTTGCGTGTGACAAAGCTACAATAGGTGCAGTACCTCTCCACACACTCTGCAAAAAGAACATGTAGCCTGAGATTTTTGCCATCTCTTTAGTAACACAGAGAAGAAAAAAAAACAAAACAAAACCTTGATTGAATAAGGACACATATGGGTAGAAAATAGTGTAAGGCAATCTAGCAGAAGTTTTATGTCAAAGCTGGGAAACAACATAATATGTAATAATTAATGGTAAAAAAATTCATAAATCATCATTTATCAATGTTTAAAACAAAGCTGGTATTCAAAGGGCATTCAGCAAGTGAAAATGGAGAGATCATAGGCTTAGCAGATTCCATAGGTATATCTCTATCAGCAGATTCAACAGATATATTTTTTTTGGAAAAGTAGGTCAAGATGGAGGAAGATTTTGAACTTTTGAACTCACTCAGCCCCCCTCTCATCAAGGATTCTAAGGTGTCCACCCCCTGTCAAAGGAACCATCAAAAGTATTGATTTTTGATCAGGTGGCAGGTGAAATCACCCTTCTTCCAATTGGGTGGAGATGAAATCACACCTTTGAGATTGGTCAAGGAGAAGATGGGAGTGGCAGAAGAGCGAATAAAAGGTGATGCACGGAGCAGAATATCGGAGCTCTCTCCCACTCCTTACTGGGTTCCACTGGCCTCTGGCTATGTTCCCGCTGCACTAAGGAGTCTCACTCACACTCACCCCTAGAGAGAGTGACAATGTCTCTAGTGGGAGCCTGGGAGCTGGGTCTTTGGACTTAGTCTCTGAAAGAAACAGGGTTGGATCTCTGAGTGGTGACTCAGGATTCAGTCCTTGAGCTGGGTTTTTGGACTCAGTCTCAGAAGGGCTTCCAATAAAACTCACAAGTAAACAGCTAACTGAGTCTTGTGTATAGCTTGTGGGCAACGGCTTGATACTTTGTAGCTCCAGTCTCTGAACAACTGTACCTGCAAGCTTTGAGCTGTGCCTAAGTTCCAGTTTCCATGGCAACCAGACCAGACTGCACTTGCAAGCTCCGGGAACATTCTGAGCTGCTCTCAGTTTCCACGGCAACCAGACAAGAGCTGAGCAGAGAAAGAAGATCTTCAGCCTGTAGCTGCCAGCCACTATTTTAGAGAAGATCCACCATCTCAGCAGAGACTTTTTCTCTCTCCAATTTTGGGGTAAGAAAAGGGTCCCAAGGAGGGGAGGAACACTAGCAGAAAGCCCCAAGATCTTTAGATTATTTTAGTACTGCCAGGGAGCCCAAGCCTTACAAAGTAACTTTATGATTATAAGTAAACTACCAGAAAGAGTGAGATAAGAAACCCAGATTAAGATCTAAAGGAGTGATAATAAGAGTTGAGATCTCTCCATCCAGCAAGTGCCTGATCCCCACTTGCTGAATGTTCTTTTGTGTACCTAAATGTTGTGTCTATGTTATAATTGTATAGAATAGTTTTAATGTGTTATGTTACTGTTGAGCTATCTGTAAAGCAAATATAAGTTCCCTGTCAGTTTCAGAGTAGATATTACAATAAATCTGATTTTTTTTGCCTTTGACAAATCATTGGCTCCACGTCTTTTATTGCTTCTGGTCTGTGCTTGATCAGCGGGCTGTAGCCATATTCCCCACTTGAGACATTTACCCCGGGGTGCCGGTATCTGTCAATTTAGGTAAAAAAACAGTCCCTTCCCTCGTTCCCCCTAGAATTTTCAAATTAAATTTTAGACTGCGGGACGGTCTGGAAATTACTAAATTAATCGATTTGCTTTTCCGACACAACAGTGTTCAATAGAGTAATATGGATATAACTTTCCAATTCACAGTTAATTTTATCTGTAGCGTACATTAGTTAACCACAAATTTGTTCGAAGCTGTGTCCATGCTTCTTTAGAAAAGTTTAACGAGTGAGCTTGCATTGGAATGTTTACAATGTTAAGTCTCTAGGAAGTTTTCTTGGCAGCCATAGCTCTATCCATAGCCACCAAATAGAAGAGAAAAACTCACAATAAATATCACACACTCACAACAAATTCATTCACACACATCATAATTGTAATTCTCACATCTCAGCTACTAATATGCTTTCCTTTTCAATATTAATAGAAAATCTGTTACCTGACTCCTTCAGTAAAACAATAGCAACCTCTGTGCGAAACTTCTTCATGGCCTTTTCATTTACTTCTACTTTACTGATGTCCTCATCTCTTAAATATGTTTCTGCAAACTGATACAAATTTTATTAGGACAGAAACTTATGTTTATGTATCAATGTAAAGTAGAATAGGAATTCTTTTCACCATACCTTTAGAATGATTGGTCCGCAGTTGTGACCATCACTTTGTACTGCATGTTCCAAAACCTTTGTTTTCCAATCTTTGCAAGATTTCTCAGTGTCTTTGAGGAAAAAGGACCTAAATTTGTTGGAACAATATGTGGATGTGTCACTGTTGCTTAACATTATTTAATATTTCTGTGTGCGTCTGATGTGTATTTTTGCTTGGGGTTGCAGTGCATGGCAGCCGCTAAAAATTTGCAGTACATGTTAGGTACGAACACCATGCTGCATTAACAGTCATTTCTTGCTGAATAACATGTCAACTCTATACCAAACCATTTTTTTCATGGTACTAGCATGTCACACGTCCATCCAACATGACTGTATCAATGTTGGACAACTAGTAACGTGTAACTGTTTAGTATAAGACACATTTTCATTGCACAGAATGTAATGTATAAAACAAAGATGTGAAACTCACCTCCAATTCTTCAGCATGGCTTTCTCATATGCATTCTCATGGCCAAGGGGGTCCAGTACAAGCAACTCTGTTCTCTCAATTGATGCTATCTGAAAATTCAATTCAAGTACATTTGCAGTTATACAACTGACAATTGCATGCAGGACATAATGATTGCTCACCACCATGATTTGGCTTTGTACCACATGACTTGTACCACTTGCCTCTTTACTAAACATTCATTACAAACTAGTTCCAAAAAAATATGAGGGAGGATTTAAATTAATGGCACATTAATACTACGGCAAAATGCTGTTCTTAGTCTACATATGCTTCGCAAGCCTCTGTTGCTATGATTTCTGTATCTACAGTCCAATGACACCACTATATATGAGAGTAACATACATTAGGGTGAACCACTGAACAGCCTGTATGAATCTGGCAGTTGTTTAGAACAGCCTGTAAGTGCTGGACACACGTTCTTCTACACACCCAAAATTATCTAATTTAAAAGTCTTACCGCAAGAATCCAGTGATTTGACTTATTGAAAGGAAGCAGAACAATATCATGCTGTATAAGTTGTCTCTGTTTGTATTGGAGAACGAAGTTAAAGTTATTACGTGCAAAGATAGAAAATGATGCATTAAATGCTGATGTGAGAGCCCTATTCATTCCATTGATATCACTTACCTTATGCAGACTTAAATTTGCAGTTCTTCCTTCCAATATACTTGTGGAAATTACACAGCAGATAGCTTGTGCCTGTTGACAGTCATTAATACTAATGAAGCAGAACAATTTATCATGATCATGAGAAACAGATTAAATTTCATATATACCTTGAGTTCCGAAAGCAACACTTATGAATCATGGTACCTGATTTTAATACTTCTCACGCAATGTTCATTATGGAATTTAAGTTGTGAATACATAGTATGCAAAGCGTGAGTGGTCACTCAGGACAAGTAAGAGTTACATAGTGTTGGACATACAGGCCTGATACAAGGTTCTTAACAGAAATCATGCTGTCCCTGGGAGGAAACACTGTTTCATTTTTATAGCTTAACCAATCTTTGACAAACATTGGTACACACAAACACCTTATCAGATTGTGTAAGGAGTTATTCGAAAATTAACCTGTAATGTTAGTACAAGTGACCGACCTTTACACTTGTTTTCTTGAGAAGGCACTGTAGATAAGCATCAATCACCTGCCAATTATTAAATAAAAAGTTTAATCCCAATACTTAAGGCAGCATAAATGTTTTATGTAGACACTGATGTTCTTCTGGGCTGAACATTACCTCATCACTCAGCCATCCTCGAGGCTTCAGTGTAGCAAATGAACCCACAAATAATTTCGTGACTCCAACTTTGGCCTCAAGTCTTTCTTCGTCATGGCGGGACTGTATGGATTGTACTGTAACAGAAAGGTAACACTTTTATAAGTTCAGGTCTGTCCTTCTGTACTGTACATGTCAGTTTTCAATACGTTGCCACTCTTACAAGAGAGCATCAGACATAGTGGGAGATATCTATATGTCACCAAACATGATTGAGTTAAATTCTCACCTTTCTGAAACCATTCTTTGTCTTCACCAAACAGAAAATCATCCTCTTCTTCCAGGTCTACTTGATGAGGACTTCCAGACAATTCAGAACATCCTTCAATGCTGGACGTGCTGCTTTGAACTTTATCACCATTCTTGTCAGCCATATACTCTTGTGATGATTTTTTTTACTTTCTCATCAACATCAGGTTTAGTCCCCCAAAATGCATCATCAGCAGCCTGGGGAATGTCTTCTGCTGGCTCTTTTTCATGCTCTATGTTCTCTAGACTAGTTTCTTCCAAGCGGCCAGGGAACATGTGGGCTGGGGCTCCCCCGGCCCCTTGTGAGCAGTGGGGAGGGGGCAGCTGCTGGTTCACCAGCCCCTCCAGCCTGCGAGGGGCTGGGGAACCAGCAGTCCCCCCCCCCCACCACTCACAAGCGGATGGGGGAGCCTTAAACCACACATTCCCTGGCTGCTTCCTGGGCCCCCAGCTCCCCCTCCCTGTGTCCCCACTCTCTCCTCCCCCAGGGCAGGGAAAATGCCACCCTAGTGGGTAGGGGCTACGGGTGCTTGCTCTGCCCCCTGCCCAGGCTCAGGAAGGGCTGCTGGCCCCTCACCAGCTGCAGGCGCCTACTCTGCCCCCCACCCAGGCTCGGGAGAAGAGTAGACACCCACAGATGGTGTGGGGCCAGCAGCCCTTCCCCCTCCAGAGCCCGGGCAGCAGGGCAGAGCGAGGAGGAGCCCGGCTAGGGGAGAGCTGCAGCACCCAGCACTCCCTGCCACCCCAGCTCTGGGCGGCTGCAACTTCTTTCCACTCAAGCCTCAAGGACTTAAACAGAGCCTACAACTGAGAGAAGGGTGACTCCAGCTGAACTTTGGGACTCTTCGGTTTCATTCCCACAATGTTTCTGTGGGGATTGTTCTAGTTAGATTTATTTTATTCTCTTAGGATAAGGTCTGTTAAGTTAGTAGTTAATGAATTTCATTGTTATGTTTATTTTAAGTAGTATTTTAATATCAGATGGTAACTCTGAGCACTCTTCACTGTGAGTCCTTTACAGAACTGAACCTGGCTCTCAAGCTGCTTTCTCCAGGGGTTTCTCTCTTTTAGGCACTGGAGAACGGTTACTGAATGAATTCTTGCCCCCCTCCCTCGTGGATGTTCACATAGTCACTATTTATTCCTGCTTTCACACAATCTAATCTAAATGAAATATCTATCTATCTATCTAATCTGCTGTTTCCCAGTTATTAAATATTAACAACTGCTCTGATTTGTTGTTACAGTGTGACCTGATCCTATGTCTTACACTCTTCGTCATTTATTTTCCTCCCATCCCATAAGTTCCCTCTTCTTCAAACCACCTGGGATTTTCTCCCATGAAAGCTCATGCAATAAATAAATTTGCTAGTCTTAGAAAGTGCCAGAGGATTCCTTGTTTGTTTTACAACAACATTGGGGGGTTGGGCTGAGAAGGGCAAGTGGAAGGACAGGCAGGGTCAGGCTGGAGAGGGGCAAGGGAAGAGATGTGGGGTTGGGCTGAGAAGGGGAGAGGTGCAGGGCCAGGCTGAGAAGGGGAGACACATGGGGTCAGGCTGGAGATGGGGAAGACGTGGGGTCGGCCAGAGAAGTGGAGAGATACCAACTCAGGTTGGAGGAAGGTGATTTGGGCTGTAGTGCTAGGTTGCAGGGCTGTGGGGTTGGGGCGAAGACATGGGGGTTTTTGATGTGTTGTACACAGCTGGGAAAGCTTCCATCTGTGTTGTGCCTTCTCTCCAGCTCCCATCCCCATGTTTCAGATAGCTTAGAGGCCAAGTAAGTTGACTTAAGCCAATTCCCAAGCTACATTGGCTGAAGTTGACTTAATAAAATCGACTTAACTGCTAAGTGAGAGTTATTAAGTCGACTAAAAGAAACACTCAAGGTGACCCAATACCTTCTCAATGTGACCAGGGCTTTGTTTAAGTCAACTTAATGGGCTCTAATTCAATTTAAACCCATAGGTTACATCCACACACACTGTTTAAATCAAAATAACACTGGTTATTTTGATTTAAAAAATGCTAGATCCACACAACATTTTCTTGTATTGAAATGAGGAGCTCCCTCATTTCAATGTAAGGAATGTTAAAGAAATATAATAAAATCTAGTATTATATTGCTATAATGGTTCAAGTGACCTATTACATGATATAACCCTTATATCAATATAACCCAGTTTGACCTTCTTCCTCCAGGGTGCCAAAACCTCCTTCAGCACCCTGGCCAGGGAGGAGGTCAGGACCATGGCCAGGCCCCCCTGCTTCTCTCTGGCTGGCTGGGCAGTGGGGAAGGGTGCCCCGCATGCCTGTCTCCCCCACTGCAAGCCAAGCAGCAGGGAAGGGATCCCTGCATGCCCAGCTAGTGTGTGGGGAGCTGGGCATGTGAGGGTCACTTCTTCACCACTCAACTTGCAGTGGGAGGCTGGGCAAATGGGGGACCCTTCCCCGCCACCCGGCTAGGGCTCAGGGAACTGAGTGGTGGGGATACCTTCTCCCCCATGCCTGGCTGAGCCGCAAGGCTGCAGCCAGACTGTGGGGGGGGGTGTCATTTCCTCCACTGAGCTCAGGGAGCCCAGAGCCAGTGGGGGATGCTTTTCCCCTGCCACTAGCTCTCCTGGGGAGAGACAGGCAGGGGATTGGGTGGCAACAGGGCCCTGCCAGGGGGCCATGTTGACTCACCTCCCAGGGTCCCCCTCTCCTAAATCGAACTAGGAAGTCCTGTCCCTTGACATGCCACTTTGATTTGTTTTGGTTTTTTGTGAGGACCTCTTAAATCAATTTAATTTCAATCTATTTAATGATTGTTATATCGATTTAACTTAAACTGATTTCAGTTAAATTAATTTAACTCCCTGTGTGTAGACATAGCCATAGTGTCGACTGTAGTCCCTGTGGACTGTAACAGTGATCCTAATTTAGAAAGTGACTTCTCTTTATTTGATCGTGATAAATGCCTTGACCGAGTGATTATCAGATTTTACATTGGGTTGCTATGGACTCACTTAAAATCATGTCTTAAAGCTGTGTGGAAAGA
>VOCP01056407.1:0-83944 GCA_007922195.1 Podocnemis expansa | reverse complement strand
CCCACCACCCTGGGTTTATTTCAATAGGTGCTTTCAGCTAGGGGATCGCCTTCACCTCCTTCTTGGGGCTTCACAAACTCCTTCCCTCTCACACTCCCCTGTTTGCTGTCCCCTGTTCGCAAGCTCCTTCTGGCTCTTGACTTGCAGCTGGCTGGTGGAGGAGCTGTGGTCCCCCCCAACTGCCAGGCCTGCACCGCCGCCACAGTAGTGAGGATAGAGGTCTGGGGACCTGCGGGGCTCCGGGCACCTGCAGGTTGGGCAGGAGCCACAGGCCTCCAGCTCTGCCTCCTGGTGGACTGGCCCTGCGGAAGCTGTGGGTGCCAGCTCAGACCCTGCCAGGGCTTGGGGGGCAGCTCCCGGCCCTGCAGAAGCTGCAGGTTCCAGCTCTGCTCCTCACCCGGACTTGGGGGGAGCTGCTGACCCCGCAGAAGCCATGGGTGCCAGCTCAGCCCCCTGCTGGGGCTGGGAGGCACCTGCCAGCCCTGCAGAAGCCATAGGTGCTGTCTCTGCCCCCTACCTGGGCTCAGGGGGAGCTGCTGGCCCCGCGGAAGCCATGGGTGCCAGCTCAGCCTCCCACCAGGGCTCTGGGGTGGCTGCCAGCCCCGTAGAAGCCACAGGTGCCAGCTCAGCCCCCCACCACGGCCGGGGGGGCACCTGTCAGCCCCGTGGAATCCATGAGTGCTACCAGCTCCTTATTTCAAAATAAGAAAACATCTTCTGGACATGGCAAGTTTTATTTCAAAACAACAGCTGTTGTTTCAAAATAAAACTCTTGTGTGGACATAGCCTAAGCCTCTTCACTTTAATCTTAAATGCATGCTAAACAGTCTGGACTAAGTGGCTAACTGAGTCCCACCCTAAGGCACAGACTTCTAAAGTGCTAACACTTCACCCACATTGCCAGATCTTCATCAAGCCAGCAGGCACAGCAGAGACCCCTGTGGAGTTGAAGCTGCAGTGCCACAGCTGAGAGTCTTAGTGGACCTGTGGAGACACCATAGCCCCAGTCGCTAAGGAGAAGTTGGAGGCGTGACTGGACACCAAGCACGTTGAAGAAAGATCAAGAGCGTTTTGTAAATAATGGCTTCCACCAAGTGTTGGTAAGAAAAGGGTCCCAGAAGGGGTAGGAAATGAGACATTGTAATTAAACTAGCCAGCACGCTGCTTCTAAGTATAGGTGGCCAGTAGGGGCCCTATCCTTACAAAACAGCCTGCAGCAATAGCCACATTAATGGAGATAGCTGAAAGACCCAGACAGTATTAAGATCAATAGTAAGCTACATATTAGAACTGGGATCTCCCCAGTCAACAGGTGATTGATCCCCGCTTGTTGAATGCCATAGTTTGTAAATATCTAGATGTGTATTAAAATTTGTCTTGCTCCTTAATATGTTTCTGTTTATTTAACCGTTATTTTGTTTTCTGCATTTTATTGTCATTATTGTGTTAGTTGAATAAAGAGTTATCTCTGTTTTCAAAGAATTTCTGACTCTGAGTTTTTCATTGCTCTATGTCTGTCCTTGATCAGCAGACTGTAGCCATAGTTTCCATCAGGAGCTGTTTAGGCAGCACTGGTCCCACCCTCCTTACCTGAGACAGCGTTAAGCATTAAGAAAGGACTGCTAGACAGTCTAGATTTTGAATTCTGGGGTAACACTAGTATTATTGGGCCTCCAGAACATGGGGTGGGGCAACCTTCCCCTCTGGCAGGCAGTGCTGGACTGGGCTTTCTGGGTCCATTTTCATGTTTCCTGTCTACTTCATTTCTTCCAGCCTGATGGGCAGGCAGTTTCCGCTTCACCCTACTGAGGGCAGCCACTCCCTGTCAGTCTCTGAGGAGGGGCGACACCCCTCATCACAGCCCAGTGGCATCACCGGCGCCAGGCACAGAGTGCATGTACACCAAGTCCCAGCACCAGTGCACTAAGCGTCCTGCAGCAGCAGTGGTGGAAATAAGATCTGGTGCCAGGCTGCCCAAGGCAGTGGCTGTATTACCAAGCCCTGTCCCTGGCTAGGGATCCAGGGCCAGGCCTCCCTTGGTGGTGGCTGCTTTACCCAGTTCTGTCCATGGTGAGGGCTTCAGGGTTGGGCTGCCAGGTGATGGAAGCAGCAGCCAGATTCAGGCCCTCTCCCATGCCTCAGCACCAGAGTAGAACCACGCACTGAATCAGGCCTAGGGAGGCAGGGCCAGGGCCCAGGCCTGCACCCAGCCCCAGGCCCGGATCTTTTTCCAGGGCATCATCGTTCCCTGTACAGCCCACAAAGGAATTTATATCTCATGATTGGGTTGTCAACATGCTAATATTTAAAAACCAGAGACTCCAGCAGGAGAGCCAACACTTCCTCTACCTTATTTGTTCCTCCCAAGGCCCTGGCCCTTCCTATGAGACTCTTCCCCTTTCTTGCCCCCTTTCCATGAGATCCTGTTCATTCCTCCTCCTCCACCTCGTCACTTTCTGCTCTTCCTTCCTCCTGCCCATATTGGGAGGGTCTCGCCTGCTGAGATGGGTTGGGAGTTGTAGTCCCTTGATACAGGTGGGAGGCAGCCCTGGTTAGGTAGGGGCTGGGAGTGGGTGGTGATCTGGCACCTCCACCCCTCCCCTGCCTGCAGTAACCAGACTTTGGGTGACTGATAGTAGATCTCACTAGACTCTCTCAGGTAGCCTTTTTCATCTTCTTGGGAGCACTGGACACTCATGAGATAGGGTGACCAAGTGCCCAGGTTTGAACAGAATGTCTAGTTCAGGTCTATCAAACTCATTTGCTTTGGTGGACCAGATCTGATTTAACTGTACTTCAAGTGCACCATACACACCATAAATGGAATACCAGGGCGCTCTTGCAGCATCGAAGAGCACTGTGTATACAAGTCTCTGCTCCACAAGACCCCTCTCTGTTAGGGAGAGTGTGGTCCCACAAAGCACAGTCACAGGCCGGATGGAACAGATTCATGGGCTCCATATTTGACATCCCCTGCTATACTTGAAAAGGGGACCTGCCAGTGTCTGGTCAGATCTACTGACCAATCATCCAAAGTTTGTTTATTGCAGGCAGGTGAGGCATAGTGGTGTCAGATCATCACCCAAGTCAGCTGTAATGCTCTCCAGATTTAGGGGATCATTTGTGATTTTTTTCACATTAACAATATTTCATATTTGCAACAATCCATAAGTGCTATGCCATGTTTCCTACCAATAGAAAGTCTATAATCTGCTAGGAATGATTCTGTGGTTTTTATGTAAGTGTCATATCTGTATTAGAAGTTAGGAATAAGTTTGTCCTATACATTTTTTTGAGTTATTGGGATTCTGGGACACACTCAGACTGGATGCCTGCAACCATTGTATCCTTAATAGCCTGTTAAGGAAGCTCCCAGCTTTAGTAGCCCCAGGGAGAAACTGGTTGAGCCACTGGGACTGGTCCATGTGACGCAACTCCATTTTGAATTGCAAAAAATCCACAAAGCTTGGGGAAAGCCAGAGATGATAAAAGGCAGCAACATCAACTCCACTTTTGTCTATAGTCACCAGTTTGCAACCAGCTCCTGTCCCTGGAACTAATCCTCTGCGACTGGACACAGGACTGAGCCCCACCCAGGTGCTGGGTGTCTACCAGAGGAATTGCACTAATCTGCAAACTCCAAATTCTTCCACAGATTTGCTTCATATGGATTCTGAATCCTTTGTATGTATATGATGATTCCCTTTGACATCTTTCATAGTTTGTATCTTTTCTTCCATATTAAACTTTCAGTTGTAGCTACTAAAGAATTGGCTGGCAGGGTTATATTTTGGGTAAGATCCAAGCCTATATTGTTTTGTGTGATGTGGCTTCCCCTTTGGAGTCAGGAGAACCTATTTCTTTAAGAGACCCAGGGGCTAGGTTGGGACCAGAGGAGCTGATGTGCAATAAAGGGGGCTGTTTCTATTTTGTTTTGGTTGATGATGACCAGAGTGGGGAATCAGAAGCATGTTTTGTTGCTGACTGGTTTAAGTACCAGTGATTAAGGAGTTTGGCCCTGGTTTTGCAACTTGATTTTTACACATTCATGAAGTTATCGCAGGAGGCCTGGGTCACACCAGCCCCTACCTAGACAGAGCTGTTTCGCACCGTATCGAAGGTGTATAAACTGATCCACGAATAAGCCGACCCCCCCATTTTGAGCACAAAGGAAGCAAACTAGGGAGACCCGCATATAAGCCGAGGGCCCCTTTTGGCCTCAGCCTCTAACCCCCCCACCCAGTGCTGCTATCTTTCCCTGGAGTTCCTGACACCCTCCATAACCCCCCCACCCCCTGCCACTGCTTTTCCCCTGTCCCCTGCCACTCTGTCCACTCCCCCTTCTGTCCCCCTGCTCTGCCTGCTTCCTGCTCTGTCCACTGCCCCTGCTGTCCACCTGCTCTGTCCATTCCCCGCTCTGTCCGCTCCCCCTACTGTTCCCTGCTTGCTGCCACCTTCTCTGTTCCCCACTGCTATTCCCCAACACCCCTTCCACCCCTTTCCCCATCACTGCCCAACCCCTGCCGCCGCTTTTCCTGGCCTCCCAGACACCTCCCCCCCCAACACCCAGGCCTTGCTGCTGGTTCCCTGGCCTCCCCGAACCCTACCCAAACCCCCAGGACAACTGCTCCCTTCTAACTCCAACCCCAGCCCAGGCCGACTGCCCAAGATGACTGCCCTGGCCACACTGGGGCTCCTATCTGGAGTGAAACTTCTGGGCTGGGGCTATCTAGCATATTCACCCATGAATAAGTTGAGTGCCTCTTTTGAAGCCAATTCTCAGGCACAAAAATCTCATTTTATGCATGAGTGTTATGGTAATATTAGGTAAAATATACTTAACTTTACAAAGCCTGGTCTTTGTCTTCTCCACAGAGAGGGAGAAGTGAACTGGATAATGCACTTACAGAGTCAGACTTCTGACCAGTGCAAGATGGTCCAATTCTGGGGTGCAAGGCTATGAGTTGGAGTGAAGTGGCTGGAGCCTGTCTTGTGGTGGTCGTGAGTGGCTGGGAGAAGCACTCATCAAACTCAGTTAGAGGCATCCCAACTCCTGTGTTTGTGTAGGTGAAATACCTGCTAGAGATTTGTGGCCTAACACCGCATGAGAGGGAAAGGGTTGGTGGCGAGAAGATCTCAGCAGTTACATAGTTCAGTGGCACCCAGGACCCCTCCTTCACTTGTTGTCAGATATTTCATTCCTGGAGACAACCAGCCAGACAGACAGCCAACACAGATGGAGGTGCTAGACGCACAGCACTTTGCTGTGCTAAGTTTTATTGCTTATACTGAAAAGACAAAAATGAGGCTTTGAAAAAGGTACAGCACAGACCACCCAAATATTTCAAGGGTTAGCATACCACAACAGCAGGCAGAACATTCCTGGTGCCTCTTTTAAGAACTTCACATTTCTTGAAGGTTTTTATGAATCTGATCAATTTCTTCATATTCATCCTGGAGGGCTGCAAAAAAGAACAGCAGATTAAAACATGGTTAGTTGTCTTTCTGCTGAAAAAGAAGTGTCCATTTCCCTTTATAATGTAGCAAAAAAAAGTGTTCTAACTCTCCACAGAACTGAAAGAAATCAAGAGTTACCATTTTATGTATTTAAGTACTTTGCTGGGTCAGGGCCAGGATAGCTCATAGACTCAGATCTTAAAACCAGAAGGATAATCAAACGTCTGTTCTGACCTCCTGCCCATTGCAGGCCACAGACCCTCACCCAGCCACTTCTGTAGGAGGTGTAGAACATCTGGCTAAATTACTGAAGTTCTTAAATCTCAATCTCGACTTCAGATGACACCACATCTACCATTTACGCTGGGTTAAACCAGCAAATGATGTGTTCCCCATACTGCAGGGGAAGGGAAAAATCTCCAGAGTTTCTGCCAATTTGACTGGAGGGAAAATTCATTCCTGACCCCAAATATGGTGAACACTTCAACCCTGAGCATATGGGGAAGACCAGCCAGCCAGACACCTGGGAAAGAATTCTCTGTAGTGATGCAGAGCCCTCCCCACCTGATGTCCCATGTCTGTCTGAAATGGGATTTTTGCCCATAGCGGTGACTTGCAAATGAGCCATGTGCCTCTGTAGAAAACTCCACCCTTATTAATTTCTTTACTCTTGAGTTAATTGTACCTAGGGTTTTCATTTATAGAGCACTAGAGTATTTTTGAATGGTTGGTAAAGTGTCATTATTCCCAGTTCACAGATGGGGAAACTGAGGCACAGCACAATTAAGTGGGTTACCCACGGCCACACAGATGTGAGCAGCAACACAACAGCTAGCCTTGTGGTTAAGGCCCTGCACTGGCACTCTGGAGATGTTGCTGCAGTTCCCAGAATTGGTCACACCCCTGTGAACCCTTGCAAGTCACTCATCCCACACCCACTGCCAGTGAAGCCAGTGGAAAGCTCCCAGAGTATTCAGGCTGCGTGTATGGAGGTAGTGGAGGCCCTCAGGTTGCCATGCAGTTCTCCCTGCTCCCTCTGCAGCCCGTTCAGGAAAGCTGTACGGGGCATGTACTGAGGTCCTGTTTCTCCATCAAACTCAGCTCCTGCTCTCACAGGGACCTTCTGCATTAGACCATTTTGAGGCAGGAGGGTGAAATAGCAGTTGGCCACAGCTCGTCACCCAGCCCCACTGAGCTCCCCTGGTGGGAGGATGTGCTGGTTCCTCGACGTTACAGCTCCATGCAGCAAAGTGCCAAAATTCTCCCCATACACATAGGTCAATTCACACTCAAATGTCTTAATAGGGTTCAGTGTGTGTGCTGTGATGCTGCCTGGATCAGGGGGCTATTTACCTTATTATTCAATGTCAATACATCAAAGTTACAGTAATCGATAGGAGACATGCCATTTCAGTTACTGACAAAAAGGGGAAAATTGCCAAGTATAAAGCTATTGTTTATGTGCATGTGTCATATCTGTACTGGAAGTCTGATTGTTGGATAAATCTGTATTTTAACTTGTTCTGTGCTGCTGGGCCACACCTCAGACAGGCTGGCTGCAGCCACAGCCTGCTTAATGCCCAGTTAAGAAAACTTATGGGTCCAATAGGCCCAGGAATAGGGTTACCAGATACCAAAGCATGGAAAGCAGGACAGGGAAGTATAAAAAGGAGGACATTGGAAGACACAAACATCTGGGGCCCTGCTGGGACACCCTTCATCCACCCAGCCACCCCAGCTACTGCACCCCCCCCCCCAAATGATTGCCCCATTGATCACCCAACTCCAGAGAAATCTGGCTCGCCCCTAGTTACATCGTGATATGAATTGCAAGAACAGCAGTTCAGGAATATCAGATGAATGGCTTAAGTACTTTTCATCTCCACATTAAAGTAACCATAAAGCCAGCCACTTTAAGGAGTCACAAAATTAAATATTTATATCAAGGTGCAAGGAGAATCACATTGCAGAACTCCTATCCAGATTGATATTTTTACATTGAGTTGGAAATGGAAGCAAACCTCCAATAAATTTAATGTAGTAATTATGGACAAGATTAAAATCAGTTTTAAGACAGTAAGCTCTTCACAGAATTCACTCTTATTGTTTGACACATGGAGGGGCAGGCCCTTGACTACATGAAGTCTAGCTGAATTTGAGGAGTTGGCTTCTAAAGGAAAAGTAATTTCTGTCTGCAGTATTCTCCCCAACACTTGAAATTAGGGGTGTGCAGGGGGAAGTTTGGGAGGTGTAGGGGGTGCAAACTAATTTGGTATAACACTGTTACTAGCTGACACCTGGGGGGGGTACAGGAGGGGTGTAGGGAAATCCCTGTCTAGCCTCTGTTTTGAGCCTCACTGTGCAGTATTTTTTAAAAAAAATCACAGACAAGCTGTTTTAAGTTTTAAACACACAGGCAAGGAGACATCAGAAGTGAGAGCTGCTGGGTTTTATGTGTAGACTTGCCTGAAACAATCTTTTACCTAAAATGCAAATTTCTGGACATCATATCCTACTATGACTGCCATAAATCACAGATGAAGATATATTTATTTTATGACAGTTGACATTTTCTGTTTGCTTTTATGTGAAATACACATCAAAAGGGGGAGGGGGAGTAGAATTAGATGTTTTTGACTCTCAAACACTCCATCCAAGATGACAGCACCTATTCTTAGATGCAAAGATCAGTTTTTTCCTTAATATACCAAAAGAAACACTCTCCCTAAAAGGGAAATAAAAATAAGCAAAGAATATATAATCAAAAGGCTAAACCAAGCTGCTTGTTTTCTGTGATTTGATAAACTACTAACAAAGGGACAAATATTGCAATTCCTGCTCAATCAAATTCCCCCCCAACTTCATTTAAACTATGGGATCTGGCCAAGCCCAGCAGCTTCTTTAGAACGTATAACACCTGCACATCTGTGTATCTTAGTAAAGTTTAAAGATACATCTATAGTGGACTAATCTCATCTAGGAAAGGAGAAGCAAATTGAAAAATCAGTGAGAAAAGGAAAATCATATGCATTCAAACCGCCTCACAATCCAAAGTGAAGTTTCCTTGACCTGTAAACAAAAGATTTGTTGCAAAAAGCCAATGCCCATTAGGAAGAATAAAGATCTGGTTTAGCTCAGCTATTAGAGAAAGAAGCCTCCCAAGAAACTTTAAGCCAAACAGGACAACAACGCAGAAAGCAAAGAAGCACCCACAGGTTTCTCTCTGGGCACCGCAGAGAGCCCATAAGGTTGATGAAAGGCCCCAGCCCCTCTGAAAAATAAGATCAAGCCTCCCCCAAAATGGCAGGAGGGATGGGAGCAGACCTGAACTGGAGACTGGAAAGAAGCCAAGAGGTGAAGAGCAAAAGTGACAAGGTAAAACGAAACGCCCTCTGCTGCCCCGGCCAGCCCCGCCAATGGCCAGCCCGCCCTCTTCACTCAACCTGCAGGCAGGAGCCCAGCAATGGATCTTCTACAAATTCCCAACCCCACCAACAACTCCAGCAGGGCTAAGCCAGCAGGGGAACACGTTCTGTTGCTGCGGGCTCATGTGCCCTTCTATTTTTAGAGCACTGCCCTGATGTCCGGCAAAAAGCCAGACAAAACATCCTTTTTCCCAAATGCCTGGAGGACAGAGAATGGCGGGGCAAAAAGGAGGACATGTCCTCCTTTTGCTGGACGTCTGGTAACCCCACCCAGGAAAAGACCTGTTGTGTCACTAGGTTGTGCTCGTGTCACTCTGGACTCCATCTTGCGCCTGTAAATTTCCATGGACAGCAAGGAAAAAGCCAAGGGAGACAAGAGGCTGCAGCACAATCTCCATCTTGTCTTCTAGTCTACAGCCTTCAGCCAGCACCTACCTCTGTATCTATTTGTAACCCATATGCCTAAGAAGGTGCAATCTCTTTTAGGGATCCCTTATGTTTCTATTTAAAGCAGGTGGTGGTGGGTGGCCACAAGCCCACCTGCTTCTAAAACCCCTCCCCCAGCCTATGGGGAGGTGGCACTGGATCCTCTTTCAAAAGATTTCTTGGGACAAACAATTGAAAACAAAACACGGATGGGTGTGAGGTCAGAGGTTTATAACTTGGAATTCGGAAGGGGACACCGAGCAGAGAACCCCGGACAGTGCCCACTGCTCCTGGATGCTGTCAAGGGCGCCAGTGGACGCCACCCAGAGGAACTCTGCCTGGAGACATGCGTGAACGAGGGACTGGAAAGAATCCCCACAGTCGCAGGCCCCTCCCTCAGCCAACCTCCTCTCTCTGGTCCTGTGGATGTCCTGTTTAGCGTGGCCAGGAGGAGGTTGGTGAGGAGGTCCCGTGACTTCATGGGGCCATGGATGGGTAGTGCATAATGGCTGGGTTACATTGCTGGGCAGATTTTGCAGCCCAGAAACCAGAACTTTCTGTTAAGAGGGTGTGGTAGCACATTGAGCATGCTCCACAAGTTTTATTGAGCTGGAGTAAGAAACCTGGGAGAAGCCTGATAGGAGCAGCCTGGAGAGGAGCAAACGGAGAGAGCTGCAGAGTCCTTGTGCTCAGAGGTTGACTGAGAGGAGCTGAGCCAGGAGTGGACTGCAGGAAGTTTTCTCCCTGCTTTGGACTGTTTTGCAGGGGGACTGAGAGCTGGGTAACCAGTAAACCAACTGTGTGTTGCTGGTTGCACAGGAGGCTGAAAGGACAGCATGGAATTCACCCAAAGGTATCTGCAGCCAGAGAAGATGAGGATTGCTGCTGTTTTGCATTCAAGCCTCAAGGACTTAGAGATGGCAACTGAGATTAGGGTGACTCCACCTGAACTTTGGGACTCTTTGGTTTCTTACTGTTTTGTTTAAATTCATTTTGGTTTTCTTAGGATAAGATTTGTTAAATTAGTTAATAAAGTTTACTGTTATGTTTATTCTGAATAGTAGTTTACTGTTATGTTTATTCTGAATAGTAGTTTGTTGTGGGATGGGAACTCTGAGCAGTTTTGGCTGTGAGTCCTAGACAGACTGGATCCTGACTCTCCAGCTGGTTTGTACAGGGTTTTAACCTTTGTTAGGCACTGGAGAGGGGCTAAGTAAATGAATCTGAGCCCACCCTTGCAGGTTACATATTCATCTGCAACTGAAGCTGTAAGTCAAAGCACTGAGATCCAGCTGGGCACTGGATGTACATCACAGGAATCAGACAGGCCTGTGAACTCCAAATTCTGCCAAGAACTTGATCTATATGGCAGGGGTGTCGCTGACACCTGGTACATGGGGCACATGCCCCAAATCCAGGTGCGACTGCCCCAAGTTTCAGGCCACCAGCCTGGCCTTGGATCCCCAGCCTGGAACGGGGCTGGGAGCGGCGATGCTGCCATTCCCTGCCATGGATCCAGGACCTGGCCCCCCGTGGCAGCGCTGCCACTCTCAGACCGTTCCCACTGCGGATCTGGGGCCAGGCTGCCCAAGGCGGCAGGATACTGAGGCAGGATTGGGCCCCAGCCCAGAATCAGGGCAAGGGGGTGGGGCCCTCAGCAGGGCTGAAGCTGGTACCCATGTCTTGGGGCTTGCCCCAGAGCAGTGATGCTCCTGGTAGAGGGACTTTTAACTCATTGTATGTGATTTGCCTTAATCCTTTAACAATTTCTCTTATAGTTTGTTTCTTTCCTTGCCTAAAAACCCCTCCGCTTTAGTTGGTATTGGACTGGTTTTCAGTGTGGTGTTTTGGGTTAGATCCAAACTTATATGGATCTGGCACTGTGGCTGATCCTTTGGTAGAGAGCATGGACTTGTAAGGAACTAGACCTAGTGGCTTAATGGAGCCAGACACTGAAATGCAGTAAAGGGGCTGAGTGCATTTTATTGTGGCTCCTTGATAGCCAGCGTGGGGAATCAGAAACGTGTTTGTGGCGGGTTGGATTGTCCACCAGTAGTGGGAGAACCCGCTCTCTGTTTGCAGCCTGCCCTAATCTTGGTATTTTCAGGTTGCTACCACTGGCCAACAGGGTCACATGTCAGTCCATGGGCTAACGAACCCTCGTTGTATCATGTTATACCACTAGAGGACAGAGGTGGTTTTGATTCCAATTACTGTATACCTAGGAGAAGATTTCTGAGTGTTACCTGGTGGCCTCTTGGTGAGCTCCTCCTGGTGAGAGAAGGCGAATGTGAGCACAGTGGAAAAGTCTTTCCTCAGGTTTTCCACAATATTGTTCTGCAGCAAAAACATGATACAGCACGTGAGGATAGAAGTGATCGGACAGCCTTTTGCTCCTGGAAGCCAGCTCAGACTGGGGAGGAGGAGCCAGAGTCAGCCATCTGGAGTGGAGCCAGCTGAGCTGTTTGTGACTGTCTACAGCTACACCTGTGTGAGTCCACCACTGAGTCACACAGGTATCACTGATGCCATGATGTGAAAACTGTGGGGCTGCTCGGCTGTAACGATGGGCCTTCCGGCTCTCGGCACGGTCCCCTTTTCAATTCCATCCCCACAAATGGTCACCCCAGTAGGCTCCTCACCCCTTGCTGGCACTGGCCCATTCGACGCCCGTGCAGGCCCTAAACCTGGTGCTGCACTCCTATATGGGTGACTTATTGGCGCACTTTGATCTGCTGTGCCATATCTCAACCCATATGGGCATAGAGGTTCACTCCTTGGAGACATCCTCTGACCCCCTGTTTGGGCTGGTGTTTTCATCAGTGGAACTGATTATGGTTCCCTGCCACCCAAGTGTATGGGACCTGGCCTCCTCCCATTGGCAAAACCCAGGTTCCATCTCCCCTGGTTTTTGACACAGCAGGTCTCAAATACAGGGTCCCACATCTAGAGTTCCCCTCACTTACTCACCACCCCGAGCAGTGGTGGAGGTGGCCTTAGGCCCGGGGCAGACCCCACATGATCCTTTCCCGATATCAAGGGACGCCAGGCAGCTTGAGCTCTTGGGCCGTAAGGTTTACTCCTCCTTGGCCTTTCAGTTCCGGGTCACAAATAATCAAGCCCTCACTAGTAGGTACATCTTAGACGTGTGGGAATCAACGCAAAAATTTAGGCACATGCTCCCACCAGAGGCAAGGGAAGAATATGACACCTTCCTAGAAGAAGGCAAGATAGCTTCCCAAGACCTTCTCCTCTCTGCTTGGGATGCGGTGGACACGGCTGCCCGCACAATGCCATCACACTCCGCCGTGTGGCCTGGCCACGAGAAGCCAGAGTGCCCCCATCCTCGCAGCAGGTGGCCCTTGACTTGCCCTTCTGGGGGGAACACCCTCTTTCCAGAGGAGACCCCCTGTTTTTGGGTAATGGTTGTGACCCTAGGGGAGAGTTGAAGTATCTTGGCCTCCTCCAATCGGGCTCTCTCCCTCAACCACCAGCTCTGTAGGCCTGTTCATAAGTTCGCCTCCCCCCCCCAGTACCTATCCGTGAGGACCTGGTCCTCACCACCACCATCATGACTTCAGTTTGAGCCCCACTCAGGGCTGTTCCACTAGCAACTTGGGAGGGAACCTTTGCCTACCAGCTACATAAGGCACAGCCATTGATATCATAGCCAACTAACCCCCAAAATGTATTGGTTAGCCCACCACTTGGGCTGAAGGTAATTGGTAGCCCCTCCCTCCCTACCTTGGCACTACTAGGTAGCCCTCAGGTGAGGCATATCCCCTTTCCTCTGGGCAGGCCTAGAGCAGCACCTGCATTCATGCCTCCTTTGCCCAAGCCTAACAGTCTGCCCAGCTAGCTGAGCCAGCAGAACTCCAGGCCCTCAACCTGCAAGCCCGGAGATCAGGCCCCTGCCCACCTTCTGTTCTCTTCGGGGTGTAATGGGAATGTCAGCCCTCTTCCAACCCCCCCCTCCATTCCTAAGCCCTTTTTTGGGCAACAGGGAGTTAGTGGTCTCGACCATGAAGGGGCTCTTCGCGCCCTCTCAATGCTTCACTGTCTAGGGGAAAGCTCCCTCCCCCTGCTTCCTGGGCTCCGATCCAGCTATCTCCGGTGCCACACACGCGGCACCCTCGAATACAGCACGCACTGGAGGGTGTACCATCCTGTGGCCCACCAGGACCCCGGGGGCACCGTCCCCTCATGGACCCATGCACACGCTGACAGCAAAATCTGCTTGCCCTCCCCTAGGGTGGGTCTGATTGTCCTACATCCCTAATGTCAGTCGGAGAACCCCCTATTCAAACTGTACCTTGACCTCCAGATATAATGGGGGCCTCCTTGTGCATTGCCCCTCATTGTTAACAAGGTCAGTGGCTGCCTACTCTTCACCTCACTTAACCGCCCATACTGGAGCTGTGCACATATGCATTCAGCATGAGTTGCAGAAGACTTCCCTCCTTGGGGCAGGTGTCTTGCTCCACCTGCAGAGCCTAAGCATAAATGCCAAGACCTGACCTTGGATTGTGCCCAAAACCCCTAAGGTCTCACTAATACGAGGCTCATTAGTCAATATCCTGGCTGACTCTCAGCCTCGACGGGTACCTGGAGGTGTATTGCAGCAGTGGGCCCCAACACAGGGCTCCTAGCCTTTCCCAATTTACTGTCAGGGAAGGTAGCCACACTGCAGATGGGTGTGCCTCCAATCCCCCTTGTCCAAGCCGTCGATCACCAACGTCGCCTCGTGCTCTTGCCAAGGATCCCTGCTCTTGGGACTCTATCCCTCATGGGAGGAGCATGTGTCCTTTTTCCTTCATTACTCTAGGGTGATATTCTACCTAAGTCTCAACAAGAGACCTTCAGGCCTCGACGGCCCAGAGGAAATCACGCAGTATTAGCGACATCACGCAGACCTCTCACTATCAGGTCATGGGTGCGGGAACCTCATCCCCTCACTACTTCCATGATTTTTGTTTGCTCCTTTCACATTGGTTTGTGGACCACTCCTACAGGGACTCTACCCTGGGGGGTCAATCTTCACCCCCCAGCGTCCATTTAGTTGGCCTCTGCCTCCGTAACTTAGTTGAGGGATCTGGGCCATCAGGCCTTGTTTAAAATATAACCTAGTCCAGTGGAATGCTATGAAGATTTTTAGCAGTCCCCTCCCACACAAACTGTGGGAGGTTTTGAATGCCTTCGTCAAGACTTAGCACCATGGTTATCTGGGCCTAACTACCCGAGGCTTTGCTCAAGGGCAAAGTGGTCCTATTTCTTGACAGCCCAGGGCTCTTCTAGCCCTGGGAAATGTTTCCATTTATTATACCCTAACACTAACTGTTCACTATGGTGTCTTCCACACGTGATAACCTCACAATACATTTGCTGGGAATTCCCCATTGACCCGACTTAGAGATTTCGCTAAACTCTCATAGAGTTTTTCTTTCTAGTGAGCTCATTTTTCCATAAGGACATCTTACAGAGGCCGGCAACTTTCTACAAGCTGACAGCCATATGCACCCATTAAGGGCATACTCTTGCTCCGTTCTCTCTTGTGAGGAGCCTATCTTTCCCCTAACCTCCCTGGCTCCTCATTGGGGCCCACCCTCAAGGGAACCTTGATTTGGCTGCATAGCCATTTTGGCACTGAGACGGCACATGCCCTTGCCATGAGGAAACCCCATGGTGGGGGAGGGCCAGGGGCCAGAGCAGGTGGACCTCGCACGCCATGGGTCCCAGCACCCAGGCCTATCATACTTGTGGGCTCACCACCTAGCATTCGTCCTCCTGTCTACACCTCCTGGCCTTAATAATGTTACGTGCACCCAACAAACGCTAGACTGGGCCAGGCAAGGACAAGTGGGGAGTACATAACACTAACATCAACCCCCTTATACTGAAAAGATAGGAACTCTGTTATTCCGCCCAGAAGGACCCATCAGGGTACTCCAGGTGGCGCACGGAGGCCTGATGTCTACTGTTGGACCATAGATTGTCTCGCTTCCGTTTCCCTTTCCAGCACTGCAACATAGACTAGGCACTTGGCTTCTCCAGGCTAAGCCACTCTTTCTGGTGAATCTGTCTCATGGGACACCACCATCATTGTCCTGACTCTTCCACGTACTAGGTCAAGTAGACCTTTAGATGTCTCTCTCCCTCATCCCCAGTACCTACCTTCTCCACATGAGATCTCAAACGCCAGCTCTCGTGTACTCAAGGTTCTCTGACTGGGATGCCACTACTGTAGAGCTAGGGAGGCTGCAGGCTTTCAGACCCTGCTTGGCTGCGTAACCTTCATGTGACTTACTACACTAAACTGAAGGGGAGGCTTCCTGTCATCCTCTTGGTCCCTGCAACGTTGATGCTTCCACTACCAGCCCGACATAGGTTCGGGGTTTTTCTCTCTGCAGAGTCCCGACCAGCCCACACCGCTTTGGGGAACATCAGATAATCTGATCTTCACCCATCTCTTGTGAGTACCTCTCAAGGGAAGTGATTGGTGACATTATCCTTCACCTCAAACACCGGGTGCTCGTTCCTCTTCCTGTCAGGTGACTTCAGGCCATTCTGCCCACATACATCATTCGGTGCTAGGGCAGCCGAGCTGAATTTTGTTCCACTGGATAGGTCCTACATCCCGAGGATGCTCTTCCTCGCATAAGGGTCTCTTGGTCAGTACTTAGACCCTCGAGGGCCTGTTTGTTGGACAATTGCCTGTGTGGGACTTATGCTGTGCCAAAGGCAGAAGAGCCAACTCCGCCCACCATCCATCAGCATGGCTAGCAGTCACCTATTTCTGAATGTATCCGAGCAGCATTTAAAGAAGACCGGTGGGTTACCTACCAGTAACCATCCTTTGAGATAGGCTGCTCAGATTCATTCAGAGCCCCCCCCCCATCCCTGCATTCAGAGTTGGCGACTCTTAGGAACTGGGGAAGGGCCAGGCAGCGACCACATATATAGTCACAGGGTGGCGCGGGGGGCTGTGGCCACCTGCCCTCTTCTGACAGGCTAGGGGCAAAAAGTTTCCAACCAATCCTGCACTCCAGCATGGAGACACCTATTTCTGAATGAATCCAAGCAGCCCATCTTGAAGAAGGATGGTTACTGGTAAGTAACCCATCGTTCTCCCTGTTCAAAGCATCTGATGAAGTGGGATATTCTCCCACGAAAGGTCATGTGATAAATAAATCTGTTAGTCTTTAAATGCCACAAGACTCCTTGCTTTTTTTTGCTTTACTAGACTAACATGGCTGCGCCTTTGGAATCTGGTTCTATAGTATTTCACTTAGTATAAGTAAGGAGCTTGGTCCTAGTTCTTTCTAGAAGCCGAAACGCATGTATCCTGCAGGTCTTCGCAAAAGGAATGACTTAGTTTGCAAAGACTGTAAGTAAGTTTGCTATGCAATAGGATGAGATCCTGCAAGGTTTGCATTTGTCTATGCAATAGGAGAAACCTAACTTGGTGAGAGGTGAGTGTAGGCTGTGCAGAATTTGGCAAGTTGTTTTTTGATCATGCTTTGTGGAGAAATAGTTGGAAAACATCTCTGCAAACCCACCACAAAACCCACAAGCTGGTAAACAAGAAAATAGGAGAATATGCTAGAAAATAGACCTCAATAGACCTCTGAACCAATAATCTGAGAGTATAATAATCTGGAAAACACTCATATTTGGGCCAGGGAGAATGAGATAATTCTATTTATTTCTGGAAAGGTATAAAAGGTAATCTGCCCAACACCACCACCCCATATTGTGCAAAAAAAGTATTTAAAGCCCCCAAATTCACAGAGGGGTTGAAGCTTCCATTTTCTGGCTGAATTCACACAATGCAAGAGGAAACTGCACAGGCCTACAGCAATGCTTTACCTCTTTTCTCTCAGCTCGGTTTCTTTGTTTTATTTTAGTTGACTAGCTTCAGAACTCTTAGTTCAGTACTTCAACTTGTCTTTACTTCGAGTGTGAGTATAACTTCTACAATTGTCTCTTAAAGATGGGAAATCTTAGCGGCAATACTGCCTATAGTCATTATAGAAATGTATTGATGTATTTCTTTATTACTCATTCCACATTGTATTCATTTGTATTCTTACCCATCATGTGCTGTATGCAGTTAGCAATAAAATGACTGTCATAAAATCTTAATCTGCATACTCCTTAGCCACCTGTTTTTGGGGAGGAAGTCCTATTTAATTAAGATACCTGTAGTCAATCCAGACTAGAACACTTGTCCTTCAAACTAGTCTATCAAATCTGTATTGGCTATTCCAAATTCCTAAAGAATTATAGAATTTGGCTACAGATATTGATGACCCCGACATGATCCTCCTTGGAAGAAAGCTAGAAAAGGAGTTTTTAGGGAAAATTGGTCCCTACAGGGTTAAGAGTTTTCAGAGTTAGGTTAGCTGAGTTAGCCATAGGCTGTACAATTTCATTGGATAGGTACTGGAATCTTGCCCAGCTGATCCCCAGGGTATAGCCAAGCCCTAAGATATAACTGTATTTGCTCTGATCCCTCAGATAGACACTGACACCCTCAGAATCTCTATCAAGCATTCTTAAAACTACAGTACTCAGCTGTGGAAGTGACAAAACAGAATGACAGAGTGAGGTGAAGTCAACTATTACAGGAGAAGCCCAAGAAAGAAAACAACAGAACACCACTGGTCATCACTTACAACCTCCAACTCAGGCCTCTACAACACAACCTCAGGTATCAACATCCTGTTCTACAAGACAACCCTTCACTCTCTCAAGCCTTGGGAGACAGACCTCTCCTTGCTTACAGACAGCCCCCCAATCTTAAACAGATACTCACCAGCAACTACAGATCTAACAACAGAACCGTTAAAGCAGGCACATATCCCTGCAATGAACCACACTGCCAAGTTTGCCCACATATCTGCACAAAAAGCACTAAATCAAACCAGCTGCTTCACCAAAGGTTCATTCACCTGCTCATCCACTAATGTCATTTATGCCATCATGTGCCAGAAATGCCCCCACATCTGATACATTGGACAAACAGGACAGTCTTTGTGCAAAAGAATAAGTGGCCACAAATCCGACACCAGAAATCACAACACTCTAAAACCAGTAGGGGAAAACTTCAATCTTCCTGACCACTCCGTTGATGATTTGCTAATAGCTGTATTCAGATGAATGACAACTCAAGGGTTCAAAGACAAACTGCGGAATTGGAATTCTTCTGCAAATTTGACAGTGTTTCTTCAGGGCTAAATAAGGACTTTAGATTTTTTTTCTCATTACAATGGGGTGATTTGACCTCATCTTCCTTGATATGCTGTTCCCAGGGTTTGAATCTTAACAACTGCTTTGATTTGCTATTCTAGTGTGACCTGATCCTATGACTTACATTTTCCTGCATTTGTTTTCCTCCCATTCTGTAAGCTACCCCATCATCAAAGCATCTGAAAAAATGGGATTTTCTCCAATGCAAACTCATGCAATAAATAATTTTTTAGTCTTTACAAGTGCCACAGGACTCCTTGAGTATGTCCACACAGGGCTTTTATTTTGAAACAACACTGGTTGTTTCAAAGTAAAAGTTCCTATGTCCACATGAAGTTTTCTTGTTTGGAAAGGAGGGAGATCCTCATTTAGAAACAAGAGCCCTCCATTCAAAACAGCTTATACTATTTTGCTCTCGAAAGGAGGGTTATTTCAAAACCAGTTGTTTCAAAATAAGCCGTTTGGACATATTATTTCAAAACAATGATTGTTTCAAAATAACATGGACCTTCCTCCCAGGGTGCTGGGGGGAAGGTCCCACCCCCTCCCCAGCACCCTGGCCAGGGATCAGCACCCTGGCCAGGGTGTTGAGTGGAGTGCAGGGGGTTGGAGGGTGCCCCAGGCGGCTTCCCCCCGCTTCCTCTTGCTGGGAGCCAGAGGGAAAGGGTGCCTCAGCCCCCTTCGCCCCCCTATCCCTGGCTGGGGGAAGTGGGGGGAAGCCAGCTGGGGCACACCCAGGGCTCTGCCCTCTGCCCGGGCTGCGGGGGAGCTGCTGGCTCCACAGCCTGGTCAGGAGGATTGCAGCCCCCACGGGGTGGCCGCTCCAGGGGCAGCTCATGCCACCACTGGGGCTGCCCCCAAGCCCGGGGCGCCCCGCCCGTGGGGTTCCCTGGCGACACCCTCCTGCTGGGGGCGGGGGCTCCCCTGGCCCCCTGCCACTCCTGCTGGGGGTGAGGTCTCCCCCTGTCCCCCCACTTCTGCAGGGTGGGGGGGGCCAGGGAATCCCGGGCGGGAGGCGGCCCCAGCCCGGCCCGCGGCAGGGGGGTGCCAGGGAAGCCCTTCCGGCAGCGGCAGGAGCGGTGGGGGGGCAGGGGAAGCTCCCTGCCCCCTGCAGAAGCGGTGGGAGAGACAGGGGAATCCCGGGGGTGGGGCATCCCCCTCCAGCACAGGCCTCCCTGCCCCTTCCCTCCTCTATATCAAAACAGCATGTCACAGTGGGCATGCTATTTCGATTCCTGTTTTTTTTCTTATTTCAGAATAACTTTTTGTTATTTCAAAATAACTAATTTCAAAATAAGGCGTTATTTCGAAACAACTTGTTTTGAAATAACGCCTTATTTTGAAACAACACACTGTGTGTGGACATAGCCCTTGTTTGTTGTGGTATGCCAGTAACCAGAGGCCAACACTTCCAGCTAATGGAATCACTCAGCTGTCAGCAGGTGAAGACAAATCCCAGGTAAACCACTCATAATACAAAGAAAAATGCAGACTGTGTCCCCAGCTCCCACCTCTTCCACCCCAGAAAAATACCATCTTACACTGGCGAAGCCTCCCTTTGCCAGTGCAGTCTCATTAATTAGTTCACTACTTTAACAAATGGATGTAAATATGCAACAGGCTCTATTAACCTGAACTGAGATTCTCCAAGCCCTTCACCCAAAAACACACTCTTTCATGTAAAATATAAAACAGACATTAACTAGAGAAAGGTAGATTTTCAAGTAATTATAAGTAGCTTGCATATATATCAATGCTGGTTTCCTAAGAAATAAAAACAGAAGCATAGTTTACACCCTGATGACATATTGTCTCCTGTCCTATGCTGTAAGTGGGGCAGAGTAGGGCAGAGCAGGGCCTGTCATTTTGGTCTGTATTTAGAGAGCAGCCAACAAGGTGGGGTCTGCCCCATGACTGGAGCTCCCTATTGCTGGAGTAAAAAATGTATAAATATAATAATAATTCTGCAAACATACATGTATCTACCATTCAGCCCATTTGTGATTCCACTGCAGTCAAGGGTCCTGTTTAGTTAGGCATATGAAGATTTGGAAGATCAGGCCCTAACACCTTGAAAATCAAGGTCCTGTTGTGTCTGCTCTAGCTGGAAATCAAATATCTTGTGGAGCAGGGAGTTTGTGCCAATACCTTTGGCCTAAATTCTGACTGGGTTACTCGCTCTGGGCCACTACCTCTGTGGACACTGACTGTCCCTAGACAGCACCACCCAAATCCATAAACACAGCTCTACAGAGCAGGGGGAAGCCTCCTTCACCTTCAGGTCCTGGAGCAGCTTCATCATCTTCTTCTTTGCCCGCTCAAACATCCTATCCTTCGTCTCTTTCTCAATGTTCTCCTTGAGAAGATTTTTCATCTTCTGGCAGGAATCTTTCCCCTGTAACTTAAATGCCTCTGTGGAAAAGACAAGAACAGTCACAGTGCTGGAGAACTCTAAGAACGATTTGATTGTGCCGGTGCTATGGATTGATTTAGTGATGAAAAGAATGGCAGATGACAGCACCACTTGAAGACACATCCGGCTGCTCTTCTAGGGACAGCGGCCTTGGTGCATGAGCAAGGAGGTTTCCTGTCTGCCCCAGTGAATGAACCTCTCTCTTATTTCTCAGTGTAAGTGTCCCTCCTCCCCAAAATGCTCACACACCCTCAAGCCCTGAGGGTGAGGGGCCCCTCTGCCTCAGGGACACTGCAGACACCCCAGTGAAATACTGAGCATGAACATGTGATGCTCTGGTTTTAGAGGACCATTTATGAGACTTTGTATATTCATATCTCATAAATGCAACAATCCATAGGAGCTAAACCATGTTTGGAACCAATAGAAAGGGGCAGGGTAGGGCAACTCCTAGAAATGATTATATGGTTTATGTGTAGGAACCGTATCTGTATTAGCAGTTATGAATATGTTTACAATATCTGTAGTTCAGCCTGTGTGATTCTGGAAAACACCCTAGATGGCACTGTCTCCTTAAAGACCCATTAAGAGAGCTCCCAGTTACTATGGGCCCCAGGGGAAACCTGCTCAGTGAGTCACCCAGACTGACCATGAGATTCAACTCCATTTTGTTTTGCAAAATCTCCACACAGCATGGGGAAGGCCAGAGGTGATAAAAGGCAGCAGCCAAAATTCCATTTTGTCTCCAGCCGGCAACCAATACCCAGTTCTGGATCCATCCCTCTGTGACTGGATAAAGGACTGAGACCCACCCAGGTGCTGGATGTCTACCAGAGGAACTGGACAAGCCTGTGAACTCCAAATTCTTCTAGGACTTGTTTTTTAAGGACTCTAAATCATTTGTATGTATGTGTTTTACTTTGACCCTTTAACTTCTCTTGTATTTTGTTTCTTTTCTTTTTCTTTAAACCTCTAGTTGTAGTTACTAAAAGACTGGCTGGCAGCATGGTATTTTGAGTAAGAACCAAGCCTACCATATATACTCGTGCATAAGCCGAGATTTTGTGCCTTGAAATCCCCTTTGAAAAAGGCACTCGGCTTATCCAGGGGGTGTATACGGTAGTTCGAAGTTCTGAAATCTCCTGTCCTGAGCATGCTCAGGCTTGGATCCCCAGCATGTGTCGTGACCTCCAGAATGGCTATGTAAGGGGGCCCTGAGTGGGGGGTGGGGTTGGCTGAGGGAGCCAGCATTACAGCAGGGGGTTAAAGAGGGTGTCAGGGACTGCTGGGGAAGCAGCAGCAGAGTTTGGGGGTTAGGAAGAGGGTTGGAGACTTCTGGGGAAGTCACGGGAGAATTCAACAGCTAGGGAGAGGGTTGGAGATGGTGGGTAAAGCAGTGGCAGAATTCAGGTGATTGGGGGCTCTGCGTGAACTGAGAGCAGTATAGGGGTTTTAGGAAGGGGGTCAGGGACACCACAGAATAGCAGCTGTGACAGCAAACTGCTGGATGCCTGAAAGGGTGCACTAGCTAAACCTTCAGCACCACCAAAGTCATGAACACCAGTTTACATATTTTGCTGCATATTTTGTTGGTGCTAATGAAATTTAGATACTCCCTGTAACTGGTCCCCAGTAAGAGGCAACAGAAGTTCTAGCTGTTTAGAGAAACATCTGAAAAAGCCAGAGGAAAATCTTCACTTTCCTGGCCCATTTTAATCAGGGCTGGTAGTTCTTGTTCTTTGTCTCCATGCTTTCCTGTCCAGTGCATTTTCAAGAATGATACCAATGTTCTTCATGTCCTCCTCCAGCACCCTAGGCCACTTTTTTTCTGGGTCTTTCTCATGGTCTTTATCCTGTGACTAGTAGATCTTGTACTCTCTGGCTAACATACATCTTTTCATCTTCCATGACCTGATCATAACATACAACATTGCTTCAGCTTTTACCTGATGGCAGATACCTGCATCAGGTCTCAAACCATTTCACTGACTAACATCTCTGCTGTGGTCTTGCTCAGTGTCCACCAGAGCATTCTCATTTCCACAGCATGAAGTAGCTGTTCTCTCTTCCTCACTGGCAAGCGTTCAAGCCTGCACAACTCAGCACATCCAGTCATGGTCTTATACATGTTGGTTTTTAGTTTTTATAGCATGTTTTTATAGCAAAGAATTCTTTGTCAACTTCCTCCATTTACACCGAGCACTCTTCATTAGACTCCTAAAATACACATCCGCATTTACATCATGGCTCAACACTTACCAAAGGGATGGTATTAAAATAGTTTCACAGAGTATATGCCAAGGGTCTCAAACTCAAATCACCATGATGGTCACGTGAGGATTAGTATATTGGCCCAAGGGCCACACCACTGAAACCTTTTCATATAACAATATTGCAAATATCAGTAATGATAGTGTCATTGTGGGCCACATGAAATAGCTTTAGTGGCAGCATGTGGCCCATAGGCCGTGTGTTTGAGACCCCTGGTATGTGCTTTCCCATCCACTTTTATTGGCTTCTTATTGTCCCTTTCAATGAACCACTACATGTATTAAGCCTTTTGTCAGCTACTTGGCAAAGCATTTTCTTCTTTGCAGCCCTCCATTATTCTAGGTCCCCTTCAGCTCCTACCTAGCCTTGCAGCACATTATATCACCTGTGAAAACATGCTCCGTTGAGCTCCCTACTAATCCCCTGCCTCAAAGTGTCCTTTACAGCCACAAATAGGAATGGGCTAAAAGATGATCCTTGATGTTGACCCAGTCTTTCAGTAAGTGCCCCCATTGAAGCCAGAGCTGCTCTCACTGCCCCATGCCCTGATGACGGAGAAGAAACTAACACAAAATAGAGGATCCCAAAGCAGAAGGTCCTACCTTCGTAGTAAGGCTGTAGGTCACTCTGGATGGATAGTGGAAGGCAGTCGTAGATAACCATCCTCTTCTTCGAGATCTCTTTTTCCCGCTTGTTCAGGATGATATTTGTCTGCAAACAATGCAAAGCATCTGGCATTATATTTTCTATCCCTTGCTTGTAAAAATTATCTAAATAAAAGGTTTGGAACACTGCAACTGATCAGAGATCAGTGTGTGTGTGTGTGTGGATTGCTAATTAGTTAGAGTCAGAAACCGGGAGGAATGTACAGGGATGGGGTTCTTAAGGCTGGGGTTTTATATACAAATATGTGAATTCAAAGAGTCTCAGAGGTCTAGAAACCTTTCCCCAGCTTAAAGACTAAATAGTACCTGTTGCTTGCTAACTACGGCCTAACTTCATTACTCATAAGCTTCATGCAGAGAGCCCAAATTTCAAGTGCCTGATGATTCCCTACTTAAGGGTGAAGACTTTCAGTATCATAGTGGGTCAGGGGAGCATGGCCTGATGGCCACAGAGTCAATATCTCAGTCACGAGGTAGCTCTCAGGTCAGGGCAGCAGAGCCTAGTTGCCCCAGAATCAATAATACAGTAACAAGGCAGCCCTTGCATCCAGGCAGCATGGCCTAATGGCCATAGAGTCAATGGTGAAACAGGGTTGGCCACAAAGGACACACAGTAGGGCAGCTCAGGCCCTCACATTCCACTGAGCCCCAGCCCAGGGCCCTATTGGTGCTGAAGTTATGGCACCAGGTCAGCAGGAATGCCAACCAAAACATGCTGACTTGTATCCCGTTCCAACCCCAGGTCCTTCCAGGCCCATTTGGTTACTTCCTGCCCAGCAAGTTGTCACACTCCCCTCATGGGTGTCTGATAGCTATGGGATCCTGAGCATCTGTCTGTGGGTTGTTCCCTGGCCACACACTCCTCAGAAAGGTCTCTGGGGTTGCTCCAACTTCCCACCTTGGGCTAAGGCAACCCCTGCTCAGGACCCTCCACTGGGTGTCTTTTCTTCTCCCTGGGCAGCCCCGAATGAGTCGAGTTTCTCCCTTTTGTACTGGGGCAGCACTCAGAGCATGCCCAGTAGGGCCTAAGGGGCAGGGCTTCAACCTCCCTTAGGCTATATAGGGCTTGCCTAGTGTGTGCTGTATCCAACCCATCACAACTCCCAACTGCTTTCCCATGGTCTAAAGCAGTTGGGGCGCTACCCATGGTACTTAACAAGAGATCAGACCTAAAATACATATATACCATCAGCCTAGCTGTGATATGGGGGAACGGGTACAGAGTGGAGTATAACTCTCTGAGACCTTGGTTGAGGATCATTTTCAATCCTTGCTGTTTGGTTGAAGCCTAACCAGGTTTTTTTGGTGTGTACAGAGGTCTGATCAGGGGCGTCGCTGGTGCTGGGCACCCCAGGGCATATGCCCTGGGTCCCAGCGCCAGTGTCCCGGATCTCTGGCCCAATCGAGCTGAGGATCCCGGACCTGGCTGGCCACCTGGCCAGCCCCACCCCCTGGCCAGGGATAGGGCCAGGTGGGGCCGCACTGCCACAGGCAGCTAGGCCACAGCCAGGCCAGGCCAGAAGAGACCGCAGGAGGCCAGGCCCCACACCACCATGGTCGCAGGCAGCCAGGCCCTGGATCCCCAGCTGGGGATCTGGGGCTCAGCTGGCCACCCGCAGCCACGGCTGCCCTGTCCCCAGCCGGGGATCGGGGGCCTGGGCACCCACAGTCGTGGTGGTGTGGGCACGGGGCCCGGCCTCCTGCGGCCACTTCTGGCCAGCAGCGCCACAGCCTAGCCGCCCGCAGTGGTGCGGGCCCGCCTGGCCCTATCCTTGGCCAGGGGGTGGGGCTGGCTGGCTGGGGGCGGGGCCTGGGCCCATGCCCTGGGTCCCTCTCCGCCCCAGCGACACTCCTGGGTCTGATGTCTGAACATCTTACAGATTGGAAACTTGGACCTTGGTCTTGTACTGGGCCGACATTATTGCACTGACTACATTGACCCAGCGAAATCCAGCACAGAGGCTGGAGCACCTTGCCTTGTACTTTAGCCACCCTTGACAGTCAAGATGGTCCCTGGGGAAGCGTTGCTGCCAGAGTCAATTAAGACCTTTAAGGTATTTGAAGTCACACCAGGGCCAAACAAGCCCTGGAATCAGTGGTTTCTCGCCCCATGGAACCTAGGCTGAACAGATGGCTGTTGCACCTGGGAATATGGTCCTGAATGAAAGCCAGGCAATAAATGCTAAACATGGTGTGTGCTGTCTATAATTTACAGCTGCTCATGTCTCTCATCAGGATGCCAGAAGGCAGAGGTGTCCACAGAGCCAATCATGCTCTTCACTTATTGTTACCCTCCCATTGTTATGCTCATCCTGTGTTATACCCAGCCCCGACAGGCAGAAGAGCAGAATGACCCTGTACCCTCCCATATGCTGGCTAGCAGAGCAGGGCACCCCTCTTATCTTAAAGTCTATTTACATATTGAAGTAAAAAGTTGCGCTTGCTCTTGTCATTGGGCACTGGGCTCGTCTTTTCAACCTCATGGATTTTCTTCTCTACTGAGTCTTTGAACATATCAAGGCAGGATTTCAGCGAGTCTCTCATTTGGGACCTAGTTGGACAATAAAATGTATTACATTGTTAAATCATTGAATAATTAAAAAGACAAATGGGTTTGACCCCACATTTGAAACAGCTGGGTGGTGGTGATATGAGAAGCGCTAAAGGTCTCTCTAATAAACCATCTGTATCTCTCTACCCCCACCACAGGACTGGCCAGGTGCCACACTGACCGTGGCATAAATTAGAGCAGTCAGAGTGGCTCTAACATATGACACCTGCACCAAATCCTTAATAACTCTCCTGTTAGATCAGAATCTCTTGAATCCACATTTCCCCGCCCTGCCTCTGCTCAGCTCCAGATCACCCCCTTCACTAGGGCTAGGGGCAGCGGACGGCATGGAGCAGGCACAGCTGGGACACTCCTTTATGCCAGAAAGAGCAAACATATCTCTCTACAACAATGGGTTAAACACTTAAAACACAAACATCTGTGGGAGTGATATCGTCACTGCCTTTGCCAAGCCCCTTTCCATTCCTTATGTGCCTGTATCCAAAGCCTTTTATACCCCAAAGAGGCACAAAGAGGCATTTCCCTAAGTTACTGAGGCATGGTGCAATTAAGGAAATGTGATGGGCCTGATGCTCCAGGTGAACAATGGAGAGGAGCAGCACCACAGAACTCAACAGAGCTGCAAAATTTGTCAAGCTGTCACCACATTCTCCTTTAAATCCCTCCTTAAACCCACCTCTGCTGGGACCTACACATCATTCCTTGAGTACCCCACTTCTTCCCTTAGAAGAGTCTTCCACTTTCCCACATAGGCCCAGCAGTCAAATGGCCGGATCCAGCACAAGCAGGCAGGGAAGGCTGCCTGGACCCTGTGGCTCTCTAGATGTGTTCAGTGCAGGGATGGAGGAGGAGACAGGAGGCTCAGGGGCCTGGTCTGTTTGGAGCCATGCAGTGTCTGCCCCTCCAATTCCAACCAAACGTTTCCCACCTCCTCTCTAGTGCTACCTCCAGCCTCTGGAACCACATGGGAGAAGTAGGGAGAAGACTTCCCAACCTCTGGTCTAATTTCAATCCTAAACATTTTGCTAGCCAGTTTATTTCTATTCGTTCTTCCATCAACACTGAAACTTAACTTTAATAAGTTCTCTCTGTTCAACATATTTATTCTTCTGATGTATTTATGGAGAGCAATTATGTCTCTCCTCAGCCTTCATCTGGTAGGCTAAAAAGTCAAGGTATTTGAGCCTCCCCTCATAGACCAGGTTTTTGATTTCTTGGGTCATCCTGGCAGCCTTTCTCTGCAGCTGTTAGACATGAATGACGAGAACTGAACACAGTATTCCAAGAGTAGGCAACAGGGCTGTTAACAGGGGAGTTTGAGAGGGAGTTAGGGACTGTTGAGGAGTTCTGGGGAGTTGGGAGTGCTGTGTGTGTTTGCTTGTCTGTTTTGTATTTGTTTGACTTTTTTTTTTCTTTTTCTCTTCTTTTTCTTTCTTATCAGTTTGCAGGAGCTGAGTGGCAGTTGGGATCAGGTGACCCCAATTAGGTGTGGAGCCTTCCTTTTGGGGGAGCTATAAAGGAAGCCACTCAAGCAAGCTGCAGCAGCATCAGGAGCAGGCAACGGGGCTGTTTGATAGGGAGTTGGTTGGAGGAGTTTGGCAGGAGACAGGCAGACATGGAGGTAGCAGCAGAAGTCATTCCAACAAGGGAAGAAACAATGAAGATGAAAGGATGTAGAAGCTGTGAGATGCACATTATCTTGGAAGGTGTAACCCTAAAGAATTTTGTTTGTATGAAGTGCTGCCTCAAAGAGCTGTTGGGGGAGAAAATCTAAGGGTTGGAGATGCAAGTGGCAACTATGATTGAGGTTAGAAGGGACTTTGAACAGTTGATGGAGCAGAGGACTGCGGAGGCTGGAAACAAAAGCTCAGACCTGCAGATGGAAACAGGAGCAACCAATTCTGAGCAGAGACTGCTAGGTGAGGAAAGTGAGCAGTGGAAACACATGACTGTGAGAAGGCGGCAGAGAAAAAGACCAGCTAGTGAAGGTGAAATAGAGCTCAGTAACAGGCTTGCTGAATTAGCAAATGAAGGAGTCCAGCAGGTGAACACTGAAGGTGGGAATGTGAAGCAGAAGAGGAGAGCAGCTGTCCCATTCAAAGAGGAGTTGATCCACTGGAGATAGATAAGAGCCCAGGGAGCATTCAGGAGCTGAGGCAGAAGATTGTGAACAGCAGATGTAGACATCATGACTTCTGGTCAGAGAATTTTCCCCCAGGGCAGATTGGCTTGGGTGCACTGTGGGCTTTTTGCTGTCCTCTGTAGCATTGGGCATGGCTCACTAGCTGGTTGATTCTCTGTATTAAAGTCTTTAAATCATCATTTGAAGACTTTTAATAGCTCATTTATGGGTTTGAGGTTCATTGTAGGAGTTGGTCTGTGAGGTTTTATGGCCTGCCGTGTGCGGGTGGTCAAACTAGATGATCATATTGGTCCCTTCTGACCTTAGTGTCTATGAGGTCTTTCTAGCACCTTGTATAATGATACTAACACCTACCTATCTCTCTGGAAATGCCTTGCCTGATACATTCTAGGAGCACGTTAGCTTTTTCTAAGGTCACCGCACAGTGGCTGTATCTACTTTGGGGAGGGGAGGCTGGGAATCAACAAGGTTGACTTAAAGTCAACCTTCTTAAGTTGACTGCAGCGTATGTCTGCCCTGGACACAGGGCAGACACACCTGGGATTCCCCACCCTTTATACTGCCCCCAGTCCTGATTAGGCATCTGGAGCTTAAAGGGCTCCTGGGGCTGATCCAGTCTGGGGCCTCATCTGGATCCTGCCCCCTAGTGGGGATCTGGGGGTTGGGTGAGGCTACCAGCCCCTCTCTGCCAGCAGTGGGGGCCATCAGCTGGTTACTGCAGTCTGCAGAGAGGGGTTGAGAGCCTCACTGGGCTGCCAGCCCCACTCTACGGGTGGCAGAGAGGGGTTAGGAGCTCAACCTGGCACCCAGCCCCACTTCACAGGCAGCAGAGGCTTGGAGCCAGCTCCTGCCAGTGGTAAGAAGCGACCTGTAGCTAAATTTGTCCGGGGGTCACTTCTAACTGCTGGCAGGAGACTTGGCACCCTGGTCAGTTTCACACCTGTGAATCCCGGGCCCTAGCTCCTCCCCACAGGGCAGGAGCCGGAGCAGCCACTCCTTACCCAGCTGAATTGAGTCCCTGGGACCCAATCACGCCCCCCCAGCACAGAGAAGGGGGTGGGCCCTGCCCTTTAAGGTTCCCTAAAGAGCTTGAGCCAACTTACAGGGAAGGAGATATTAAGGTGACTTAAGCACTTAGAATCATAGAATCACAGGGTTGGAAGGCCCCTCATGAGGTCATTTAGTCCAACCCCCTGCTAAAAGGACTACTCCCACTAAATCATCCCAGCCAGGGTTTTGTCTAACTGGGCCATTAATGTTTCCAAAAATGGAGATTCTACCACCTCCCTCAGCAACTCATTCCAATGCTTCACTACCCTCCTCATGAGAAAGTTTTTCCTAATGTCCAACCTTAACCTCCCCAACTGCAACTTGAAGCCTTTGCTCTTTGTTCTGAGAACAGCCTAGCTCCCTCCTCTTTGGAGCACCCCTTCAAGTAGTTGAAGGTTGCTATCAAATCCCACCTCAGTCTTCTCTTCTGCAGACTGAGTAATTCTAGTTTCTTCAGTCTCTCCTCATATTTCATGTGCCCAGCCCCCAAATCATTTTTGTTGCCCTCTGCTGGACTTTTTCTAATTTGTCCACATCTTTCCTGCAGTGGGGAGGCCAAAACTGGACACAGTATTCCAGATGCAGCCTCCACAGTGCCAAATAGAGGGGGATAATCACACCCCTCAATTGGCTGGCAACGCATCTGCTGATGCCGTGCAATATGCCATTGGCCTTTTTGACTACAAGATCACACTGACTCATATCCAGCATAACCCCCAGGTCCTTTTCTACAGTGCTTCTACTTAGCCAATTGGTCCCCAACCTGTAGCAGTACATGGAATTTTTCCATCCTAAGTACAGGACTTTGCACTTATCCTTGCTGAACCTCATGAAATTTCTTTTGGCCCACTGCTCCAATTTGTCTAGGTCTCCCTGAATCCTGTCTTAGCCCTCCAGCATGTCCACAGTTCCCCCCACTTTGGTGTCATCTGCAAAATTACTGAGCATGCAATCTATCCCATCATCCAGACGCTGAACAGAACCGACCCCAAGACCGATCCCTGGCGCACTCCACTCATTACTGGTTGCTAACAAGACATGGAGCCACTGATTCCTACCCGCTGAGCCCAATGATCCAGCCAGGTTTCTAGTCACCTTATGGTACACCCAGCCAACCCATACTTCCTTAAGTTGCCAACAAGAATGCTATAGGAAGCCATAACAAAAGCCCTGCTAGAGTTGAGGTATATCACTTCAACGGCTCTTCCCACGTCCACCAATCCAGTCATCTCATCATAGAAGGCAATCAGATTGGTCAGGCACAATTTGCCCTTGGTGAATCCATGTTGACTGTTCCTGATCACTGCATTTCCCACCAAGTGTTTCAGGATGGATTTTTTGAGGACCTGCTCCATGAATTTTCCTAAACCCAATCTAGAGCTCCCCCACTACAGCTTGGGACCATTGCTCCTTGTTCTGTTAGCTTTCACTACTGAGAAAAGGCTAGCCCCATGTTCTTTGGAACTACTACTTCAGGAAGTCGAAAGCTGCTACTAAATCTGTCCTCATTCATCTACACGCTAAAAGCCCAGTTTCCCCAACTCTGCCTCATAAGTCACGTGCCCCAGCCCCCTAGTTATATTCACTGCTTTCCTCTGAACTCGTTTCAATTTGTCCACATCCTTTTTTGTAGTGAGGGCTGCATCTGGACACAATACTCTAAATGGGGCCTCACCAGTGGAGAGGAAAAATCACTTCCATCAATCTGGTGCTAGATGAACTGTATCTGAGGGTGCTGAGGGAGTTGGCTGATTTGATTGCAGAGCCGCAGGCCACTATCTTCGAAAACTCATGCCAAATTGGAGAGGTCCCAGATGATTGGAAAAAGGCAAATATAGTACCTATCTTCAAAAAAGGGGAAAAGGCAGATCCAGGAAACTACAACAGCAGTGGTTACCAACCAGTGTGCTGCGGAAACTTCACTAGTGTCCCACGAGAATCCCCGGAGCCAGAGGTGCAGCGGAGGCCCCAGCCCAATATGCAGCCCAATATGCTGTTAGCCTTCTTGGCAACAAGGGCATGTGGTTGAGTTACAACCAGCTTCTTGTCCACCGGAACTCTTACGTCCTTTTCTGCAGAATAGCTGCCAGGTCAGTCAGTTCCCAGTCTGTAGCAGTGCGTAGATTTCTTCATCCTTAGTGCAGGATGCAACACTACTACTATACTTGTGGAACCTCAAAAGATTTCTTTTGACCAAATACTCCAATTTTTCTAAGACTGTAGCCTATCTCTGCCCTCCAGCTTATCTACTTGTCCTCCCAGCTTAGTGTCATCCACAAATTTGCTGAGGGTGCAAGCCACTCCATCCTCCAGATCAGTGGTTCCCAACCTTTTGCAAGTTGTGACACACTTAGTGGCATATTGTGACCCTACAGGACAGACCACATACCCCCTATGGCCAAATCCAGTCATCTCCCTGGTACTCCATGACACATTTACCACTGTGTGGTGACACAGTAATGTGTCCTGACACAGTGGTTGAAAACCATGGCTCCAAGTCAGGTTGAGCAAAACCAGATCACAGACTAACCCTGTGGCACTCTGCTCGATATTGGTTGTCAGCTAGACATCAAGCCATTGGTCATTATCTCCTGACCCTGATGATATTACCAACTTTCTATCCACCTTATAGTCCATTCATGCAACCTATAATTGTTTAACTTCCTGGCAAGAATATCATGGGGCAGCATATGAAAAGCTTTGCTAAAATCAAGGTATATCATGGCCACTACTTTCCCCATATCCACATAGCCAGTCATCTCATCATAGAAGACAATCAGGATGGTCACACGTGACTTGACCTTGGTAAATCCAAAATGACTGTTTCTGATTCCTTCGTCTCTTCTAAATGCTTCAAAATAATAACTCTGTCATAGGATAGACAGTTATTAGAGGAGCAGGTGAGGTTTTGTGGCCTACACTGAGGGGTTAAAGTAAGAGAAACTGTGCTGGAATGCCATTCCAGGGCCCACAAATTTGAGCAGCCAGCATTTGGGACCCATAAAAATAGCCCTGGCTGCTGTGCATGGCTGCTCCGTCCAGGCTGGGGAGCTTTGACTTCTCCCGTCCTGAGCATGTTCAGATGCATGTTCATGGCGGGAGCAGCCTCACCAGGGAGCAACTCATCGGGATGCCTCTGCAACTCCAGCCAGGTAAGGAAGGACCTTGAGGCTATTAAGAGTGAATAAAGAGCAGATGGAAGAGATTTACATTGCTTGACTGGCTAATGCCTTTAAAAAATGAGTTCTTGGGCCCAAGATGAAACAGGGAAGTCAACCAAAGCATAGGTGACTGGCTAATGCAGGGGGTTGCCAGGAAGGTGATTGGGGCATGAAGGTGATGTGGAAATGTATTAGACAGGGGAATCCAACAGCTGAGGTATCAGAAGTTCTGAATTACATTTAAATACACAGAGCCATTGTCCTAAAATTCCAAAGGGGTAGCCATGTCTGTCTAGTTCAGCAAAACAAATAAGGAGTCCTGTGCCACTTTTAAAGACTAACCAATTTATTTATTGCATGATCTTGTTTATTTTATTTTTCTAAAAGTTTAAGTCTTACTTTAGAAAATGCTTCTGTGTCCTACCAACTGCTTGCATGAATTTCTAGTACGCTTTTTCCTGGGGGTTTAGTCAGCCTGGTTGTGTATAAAAATCTGGTGTTCCTTATATTTTACTCAGTGATCATTCACATTTGTTGCAATATCAGTAAAACTTTATACAACTGCTTTGCATGTTTAATTCATGCTGGGGTTATTTTCAGGGGATTTGAATGCACCCATTCACTAATAGCCTTTGGATATGCAAATTTACAGATTCCTTCCTTCCCTATTTTTCTAGAAAGAAATGACCCTGTATTTCCATTGCAGTTTTTATTTTTATTTATTTATTTTTTTAAAAATAGGGACAGCCAGACTGGGACTCTAACAGGTGCTACTGAACACATAGATTTCTCATTGACTTTGGAATCAGGCCAGTTGCAAGTATATAAATAAATGTTTATTTTTGAAAACAAAGTGTCTTTATTTTTCTGTTTAATTCTCTATTTTGTTGCAATAAAATATGTACCATTTGATTTGACTGTGAAGAAAATCAGGTCTCATCATAGTCTTTTAAAAGATTTTAGTTAATTAAAGTGCATTAAAAGTTCAGGGACTCTGAGTGACACTTTGGGCATGTCCACACACACTGTTTAAACTGAAATAACACTGGTTATTTCAGTTCTAAAAATGGTAGGTCCACATGACATTCCCTTATTTCAAAATGAGGAGCTCCCTCATTTCGATATAAGGAAAGTCATATTGATGTAATAAAACATAGTATTATATCGATACAACTATTTAATCAAAACTGTTATTTCAAAATAACACAGTGTGGACACGTTATTTCGATTTAACTGCTAAATCGATTTAATGCTTTTTGCCCTTCTCCTTCCCAGGTGCTTTCCTTTTCTACATATTGGGTGGGGTCATGGCCCTTCGAGGGGGCTATGTTGCCACCCCCCATGGTGCCTCTCTCCTAAATTGAAATAGCAAGTCCTGTCCATGGACATGCTAATTCGATTTGAGGTTCTTTTGGACATCTGTTAAATCAATTTAATTTAAATCGATTTAATTATTTTTATATTGCTTTTATTAAATTGATATAAGTTAAATCGATTTAATTGTGTAAGTGTGGACATAACATTTGGGTCACTCGATGAACCTTTCACTTCAAAAGTACCCAGTTAATTTTTATACTATGTCTTTGACTTTGATTGTAGACAGCTCCCCCTAAATATTTGCTGTTCAAGCTTCATAGCTTACTTGGCAGTTGTGACTAGCCTAACAAGTCATGTGCTGTTGTTTTCTGGTCCCTGATTGATGGACTGTATAAAGCATTTTCTGCACAAAAATTAATGCTGTGTGACTTGAAATTCAGGTCCCATGAAACCTCCTGTGGATGTTTGTTTGTGTGGAAAAACTTATTTATGTTTACTGAATATCTGTCATGTGTTTCACATGTTCATGGAAAGAAAATGGATGTGCAGTATATCCAAAGTTGCAATGTTAAGGGTTTTTCTTTGGTTGGTTTTTTGTTTTAAATAAAGATTTAAAAAGAAAACCCTCAATATTAGTTAGAAATTGACCTACACCTTCATGCTTCAGGGCATAAATTAATTTGGGTTAGGAAGAAGTTTCCATGAGGGACAATTTTCTTTTTAACCTGCTGTAGGATTTTTCCTGTTTCTATTAAACCTGAAAAAAGTAGGTGGATAATCCCACTTTAGAAGTGTTACAGGGCAGCAAGGGATTAAGTGATTTGACAAAGGTCACTAGCAAGCAATGGTTTATAGCTAATGTATACATAAAGGCTTACTGACAAAAATATACCAATATCACTTCACCATTGGCAGCACAGGTAAGAGACTACATTCCTGCAGCCATGGGCACTTCACACTGTGAACTACTGTTGCTCAGAGCTATAATGTGGTTTGAAAATGTCAGCAATCAGACTTACATCGATGATTTTGCTATAAAATATTGTACAGGAGCCAGACAAACTTAGTTAAAACAGAGTTAGAACCAAAAAAAAGGTCTGTTTTAGTCTTTGTGCTCACCATCTATATTGATTATGTTACAAGACAAGGTGGTGGTGGGGCCAATGAGGCCAGGAGGGGAGGGCAGTGAGGTATTATGGGAATAAAGGGGCATGGAGAAGGGGCATCCTTGACTTTTGCCAAGGGCTGCAGAATCACTAGGACAGACCCTGCTGAACAGGACCATAGCCCCTCTTTTCCCCACTGTCCTCACCTTCCCCCTCCCTGCTGGACTGAGGCCATTGTGACCCTGCCTTTACCTGCTCTTTTCCCACCTTTCTTTGCCCTCCCAGCCTCCCCCCACCCTGTTGGGAAAAGGCCACAGGGAAGCCCCTGGAGCAGATGGGTGGGTAGACAGAAGAGTTGTCCACTTTCTACACACTGCTGTCTATCCTCAAAGTTCTCCAGCCCAGCTTGCATTTGTGAGTCTTGATTTTTCCCTTTCCAAAGGGATAGCCGTGTTAGTCTAGTACAGCAAAAAACAAACAAACAAAACAAACAAACAAACAAGGAGTTGTGTGGCACTTTAAGACTAACAGACTTATTAATCTTTAGTCTTTCTGCCTCTTTTCCCTTCCCTCCATCACCTGCCTGAATCCTCTTTGAAACTTAACTGAGTTTCCACATGCATCTTCAAACCTTGGCTCTTCCTTTCCAGCTCTATAAGGTGGCACTCACTACAGACCAGGGGTCTCAAACTGAAATCACCATGAGGGCCACATGAGGACTAGTAGAGGGCTGCCTGAGGACTAGTACATTAGCCCAAGGGCCACACCACTGAAACCTTTCCATACAACAATGTAGCAAATATCAGTAACAGGAGTGTTGATGCAGGCTGCTGGAAATAAAATTAGGGGCTGCTTGTGGCCCACAGGCCACCTGTTGTTTGAGACCCCTGCTACTGATGGAGTTCCTTTCCAATACCTACTGCAAGATAATATATAAGTTTCCATATCAGGTCATCTTTACTGTTGCTTACATTCCTCGGATCAGTACCCTGCTGTCTTGGTGCCTATTGTAGTCTTCCTACCTAAGCTCCTAACAAGGGAAAACACAAAAAACTAACACCAAACGCCACACACTGTTCTACCTCTCCACAGCTCCCATTCAAACTCCCATTTTCAGCTGTTTACTACCTCCTGTGGCTGGCTATTTTATGGCCTTTATAAGCCCCCTAAACAGGGTTCCGCTGTGATCAAAGGATGTAGTTTCAAAATAAAAGTGGTCATGTCCCAATGATGTTTCTTTCTTTAGAAATGATGGGGTCCCCTCATTTTGAAATAAAGTCTGTCATTTCAAAAAAATAAAATCTCCCTTGCAATCAAAATAGCTGTTGTTTCAAAACGGTTGTTTCGAACGACGCTGTTCGGAGGTGTTGTTTTGAAACAGCTGTAGTTTCAAAACAAGGGCTTTGATCTTCCTCCCAGGGTGCATGCCACCCTGGGAGGAAGGCCCATGCCCCTCAGCACCCTGACCAGGGAGCCGATCAGCACCCTGGCCAGGGTGCTGAGACAAGCTGCAGGGGGCACAGGGAGGGCAGCTGGTATGGGAGCTGACTGGACCCGCTGCCCGGGCCCTGCAGCTGCCCACTGAGTGGCAGGTGCTGGAGCCGGCTGGACCTGCTGCCCAGTTGGGTGGCTTCCTCCCGGGCAGCATGGGTAGAGCTATTGGACACCCGGGTCCCCAACCCCTGGCTGCCTGCAAGCAGCCAGGGGAGATGCTGGCTCTGGCAGGCTCTGTAACCTCTAGTCAATTTCAGAGGTGAAATTAACCAGTGCTTGCAGAGCCTGCCAGGGATTGGGGGAGCAGCACCCCCCCCCCAGCTGCTTCCAAGTGGCTAGGAGTGCCAGATCTGGCATCTCCCTGGCCACTTGAAGGTGGCCAGGAGCTGGGGGACTGGAGTGCCCTGCTAGTTCAGCCCCTGCCACCCGCTGACTCCTCTGCCCTGGCTCCCGAGCCCGGGTGGGGGTGTTGAGCTGGCACCCATCGCTTCTGCCGGGGCAGCTGCCCCTGAGCCCGGGCAGGGGTTGAGCCGGTGCCCACTGGTTCTCAGCCTTTTGTAGATCACAGCACATTTGCCAGCATATCATGACCCCATAGAGCACACCAGCCCACTTCTCCCAGGCCAAATCCAGCCATTTCCCTGGCTCTCCACAACATACTGCTGTGTGACGACACAGTAATTTGCCCTGACGCAGTGGTTAAGAACTGTTGCACTAAGGAATGGAGGTTTGCCTCCTTCCTTCCCCAAAAGGACTCCCACTCCAAGTCTCCTGGGCATCTGGACCCATCAGTGGCCATAAGGGAAGTCCTCAGGCTGGTTTTCCCAGTTTAGTACATCTTGTGGTGTTATCTACGCAGGGTTTATAGACTAACATCTGCAGCCCTGCCATGGCTGCCAGGTAGTGGCATGGAGGTATTAGCCATTTTGCAGACCCAGGTTTTAGTCCCCTCAGAACCTCACATCATATTCCAGCTAGAACGGGGTTACAGAAGATGGTAGGGGACTTTGTCAGACAGGGTTACCCAAGAAGGCCAAGAAACAGGGTTCTCCAAGAACCTGGGGCCCATGGGGAACCTGAACAGCCCTACCAAAGAAGGCTCAGCAACTCTGGAGTCTGAGCAGGGTAGGGCTCCTCTCACCTGAATATTTGTGCAAAGATACCGTCGATGTTGTCATAGATGGGCTCAGCAAGGGTACTGTTGAAGTCTATGTAGCTGAATATGCGGGATGCATATACACCATTCCGCTGGCACACGGCCCTCAGGGTCCTGTGGAAGCCTCGGTTGCTGGTGCCTGGCTGGATAATTGGCAACACAGTTGTAATGAAGTGGGTTTAGACAGAGACCTTCATGACTTGTATTACAGTAAGACCCATGGATCCCTGACCTGCAGCTCAGCTATGGCCCCACTGTGCTCTAAGCTGTAGACACGTGTTTACAGTAGAGTGGGGAAGTGTGATTTCCAGCTCAGGTAGACACAGCCACGCTACCTCTGAACCATCTGAGATGCTGCACATGGACCTGAAGCAGCTAACTCCTTTGTCACTCCTGCTACCCGTCTAGTTGTAGCACATTAGCTCAGTCAGAGCAAGCTTGCGTGTGGCTGCTCAAGCTGGTAATGACACCCCCAGCTATAGTGTAAATGAACCTACAGCGAGAGACTGGAGAGCTACCGTGAGCCCCATAAGTTACCCTGCAGCGTCTGACTCTCTTTCCAGGGGAAGGGAGAGAAGCCATGGAGAGAGACGTGGATCTTAGCTGCCTATTCTGTGTCTGTGGATGTGCACATGCACCGAGTATGGCAGGGCAACTGAGAGAGACCCAGGAAGTTTCAGAACTGGCTGTGGCAGTTACCTGACGAATTCAGTGGCTCATTCTGAGGCTGTGGCTAAGGGTTTCATTGGGGAAGCCTACCTGGGAGGTCACATACAAGTTGTCTCAGAGCTGAGCCAATTGGAGAGCAAGGAGAAGGGGGGGAGGTTATAAGCAGTGAATTAAAACCAGTGCCGTGGACACAGCCATTGATTGAAATAGGATGAAGAACTGAGGCTGGGGTCCAGTCCCTGCACAACTCTGGCTACAACTCAGTGCTTAACCCACTTTACTTATTAGGGAGATATGAAGAAAGTGTTCAGTGCTTCTCTGTAAAAATGAAGAAAAACTCACATCCCTGAGAGAAGTAGGTAAGCAGACCTAAATCCTGGTGTAGACAGAGGTAGGTTGAGCTATCACCTCTCAAGGAGATGGGTTAACTCCAGGATGGAAAAGTCCTTTTGTTGCTGCTGCATATGTCAACATTACAAAGACACAGGCCTCAGATGAGCAGCATCCTACTCTGCAAGTCATGCTACTAGATTGCAACAGGGAATAAGGTCTGCTCATCTCAGTGAAGGTGGCAGAATGGAGCCCTGTATGAATTTGGGGCTTGATTCCAATACCCGTACTCACTGCACCAGTAATTTACCACACAAGGAGACTGTGAGAAAATGAACCCAAGTGCCCACACTCTATACACTACTGCTATAATCTTTGTGAAAAGAATGCATGTGAGGTATCATTTGAAAATTCTGGCCATTGTTGTTTTGATAAAATATTTGTGACAACATTGTATGTGAAGTTATAAGAATAATGTTCTCAATATATATTTCAAACTGAGGTTGGCAAACAGACCTGCATGTTCTGCCCTGTTTAATTTACAGTTAACCAGTAAGTGGAGCCATCAAGCAGGAAGGGAAACAAATGAAAGAAACTCCAACAGCTGAGGAAAAAAGGGCCAGGGAATATTCTTCCCCCTAGATTCCTGATTCCGAGTCAGCAATATTTTCCAACAGTGAGGCTGATGCTGTAAAAAGGAAGGATCGGAACCCCAAGACACCCTCCTCTTTCTCATGTCTGGTTATTCATGACAACAGAAGGAACAAGGGAAACATCCACTGAATTGGAGGAGTGGTTCTTGCTTAAGAACTTTTGCTGGCAAGACAGCTATCAGCATGTGGTGAGAAAAACTTTGCTTGACTCTGGTATAGTTTGTTCAGTGAGGCACCAGTAGTGTTTCAACTTGATTTCCTTGTAAACATTTTTTACTTTTATGCCTCATTACCTGTATTCACTTAAAATCTCCCTCTGTGCACATAATAAACTTGTTTTATTGTTTTATCTTATCCAGCATGTTTAAACCAAAGTGCCTGGGAAACACCACTTGGGGTAACAAAATGCATGTTACTTCTGTAACAGAAATCCAGACTTTATGTTAGTTTGTCTAGGAGAGGGTGGGGCCATACAAGACTGACAATTCTGGGGTAAAGTTTAGGACTGCGGGAGTGTTGGGGACACCCTGCGGTATAACCCAGACTAGTAAAAGCTAAGGCATGGCTGGCTGGCTGCAGAACACACACATGCGAAGCTGAGAGTGACGGGAACTTTGGAGGCTCTTTTGAGCAGTCCAGGAGGGAGGCGTTAGTGGCAAAACATTGCAAAGGGCACTCCAGGTTAGAGGGCGAAGTGACACAGCTACTCATTAGCCTTACCTCACCAGCAATCCTGTTGGTGTAAGTGGCCACTCTGTGCTATTAAAGGGATCAGAATCTAGCCCATGATACCCTGCTCTCCTCTAGTGCCTTTTAGCCAGCGCCCTTCACAAACCTTAATTAACCCTCTCAATACTCAGTACTTATAGGACTTTCCCACACAGATCTCAAAGCGCTTCTCCGAAGTTAATAAGCAACAGGGGAGCAAAGCTGGAGGCAGCTGACAGCCAGAGACTGGAAGCTGCATATTAGGTATAAGTCGAGAGCTTGCTACTTACTTCCAGGAGGACAGACAGTGTCCTTTGGCAAGATGATTTTGCACAATTCACACCTTCAGTAAGGGGCTGGTCCAGCTGGGCAAAACATTTCTCAATATCTTTCTCCAAAGCCTTAATCTTCTTGTCTATGAAGGCCTCCAAATCACTTTGCTGGTAGTGATTCTGGAATGGCAGAAGAGCACAGGACACCTCATTGAAAGCTGATGCTGAAGGCAAAAGCAATATACAAACCAAAACTACAGTGTGTGGCACCAGGCTGGAGTGTGAGGGCAGGAGAGGGGAATGACAGCTGGGTAACAGAGTAGGTCCCAAACTGTGGCTTTGATTGCAGGCAAAGCCTGTCATGCTTTTAAGTAGAAAAGAATCTCTCGTTTTCCTCTTGCAACATAAAATATAGTCCATCTCCAAAGTTTGAATTAAAAACAGAAACAATGCCATTAGAGGGCAGGAGTAGGGGCTTTATGATACACCGTTGAGAAGATCCAGCTTTGTCCATCACAGGCAGTTGTGCATTTACAATCAAACCAGCTCATTGATATCTTTTTGGAAAAGATTTCCAGTTGTTTCCTGCTAGGAACCATGGGCTCAGTGACCCTGTTCAAAGGATCAGGGATTGAATGGGGAAAAGCAGGAATGCCGCTTCCCCAGGATAAGACCTGGGGCACAGGCACAGGCCCCGCCCCCTGGGCGCTGGCCACACCCCTCAGCCACATTCTGGTGCCTGGGCCCGATAATACATTGGGGTCCTGCCCCCTTCAGCCTGGCCCCAGATCCCTGGCCGGTTTTGGGGCCAGGAGAGGTGGGCACTGTGGAGGGCACCCCGGCCAAGGTCCCCGGTCTGGGATGGGGCCAGCTCGGACACTTGGGGCACCAGCACCGAGACTCGGGGCTCGCGTCCCGTGTTCCTGGCACCAGTGACAGCCCTGGGGAAAAGACAGAGTGTAGAGAAACTGCTGCAGGGGGAAGAGAGGAAAATGTTCATGGCACTAGTGCTGTGCTAGCTGTGAGGCAGATCTTAGAGCCTAAATCTGTTCTAGCCGTACCAATGTGTCTTGCGTGGAGCTGAAATTCTTGGCCAGCAGGACAATTCCAAGAGCCTCAGCCACATAATCTATTAGTAGCTTCTTCTTCTCCTGAAGGTAGATTTTCGTGACATACCGTCTCAGCTCTGGGATTTCTGGAAAAGCACAGAAGAACAGAGTTAGTCCTGTTTTCCACGTAGGACAATTCAGCTACAGGGCTCAGATTTTTACTGCGCGCTGAGAGGGCCGTGAAAAATTTTGCACCCTGTGTGATGTAGTAAGGTTGCCCAAACCTGCACTATAGACACAGAGAAGTCAACAGTCTAGCTCCTGCTTCTCTGTGGGATGGATTTACCACATCAACAGCAAAAGTAATCTGTCTGTTGACCTAGCAAGTGTCTACTCTACGGCACTTCAGTTGTGTAGCTGCAATTGTAGTGCTTTTATAGACACATTGTTAGAAATGTGGTAGGAGACAGATGTCTACATCCATGCTCCCCCTGAGGGGATGGGCATCTGGCTCCAGTTGTTCCTGGCGGGAAGAAATAGGGTCTGCTGACCCCTCGGCCAAAGGGTATACTGCTATGTAAAGGCCCCTTGTCACACAAACCAACCCCTGTAACCCTTACGAATAACTTGTAATGATACTGAGTTGTGTAACTTTTATTAAGAGAGGAGTCTTTAGTATTGAGAGAGTGAAAATTTTAGCTGCTTGCACCTTAGCCCAACAGCCTGTGTATAAGAACATTGTACTGATCTCATCATGTGGGGGAAGTCTGGATACTGCAATGTGAATTTTGAAATTTGCCACATGCCTTATAGACTGAAGAAGCTCCATGTATTTAATTTTACAAGAAGGTTAAGGGTGACTTGATCAGAATGTCTAAGTGCCTACATGGGGAATAAACAGTGGCTAATGGGCTTTTCAGTCTAGTTGACAAAGGTGAAATGAGATCTGATGGCTGGAAGTTCAGCTAGACAAATTCAGGTGCTAGTTTGTACCATTGAAGGTAATAAACTACTGGACCAACTTACAAGGGTTGTGGTGGATTCTTGCTTAGTGAAATTCAAGAGCTGTATAACAGATAAGTGTTATTTATTACTGGATGTGTTTCTGATGGCAGGCTCTTGTTCAAACCCAGTTATTGGACTTGGAGGAAAGAAATGCCGTCTTTTGACTGTATTAACCTATTCTAAAGATAAGTTACTGTCACAGAAACAGAGCTCTGAAGAGTGGCAGACCCTGTTTTGAGTACTGTAAAGGAAGAAGGAAAGGTGAGGGGCTTGATCCTGAGCTGACATGGGCTCTGATAAACAGCAGTGCCTCGGGCAATGCTTAATCTTTCTTCATTGTTAAAAAATAGAGTTGATTCCTTATGGAGTCTTTATTTTTTGAATAGGGACATTGCTCCTGTGTCAGCAGAAAGGATTTCTTAAAAGCTGAAACTCAGAGCCAGACCACTAGATGGCTGAAATCCTCTAAGACAGGGGTTCCCAACATTTTTAAGGTTGGAAACTGCCTTCAGAAGGGAAAAAAAGTTTGCGTGCAGTGGCGCCTCCGTGCAGGGCAGGATATGGCCCCTGCTGCTCTCCTCTCGGGGAGCTGGGAGCCACCATGCCCATGGCCCCCTCCCCTGGCCCAGGGAGCTGTGAGATACTGCGGCCATGGCCCCCCCTTTCTCCAGAGTGTTCCCTGCACGTCATGCCCTTTTCCGTCCCCCCTCCCTGTTGGTTCCCCATTCCCAACGCCCTCCACTGTCCCTTCCCTCCCTTACCTGGCCACCCTCCCAGACTGTTCTCCCTGAGCACATTCACAGTTTTAAAAACTCTCTACCTGGGGCAAGCTCCCGGCTAGCCTGAAGTCCAGGTCTCTGTGGCAGAGACCCCAGTATTGTCTGGCCCCAGTTCCCAACCTCTCCACAGACCCCCTGGAGCCACCACTGGTCTAAGAGCTGAAATCCTCTGAGAAATTGGGAAAGCTGACTCACAGCCAAGAGGGACCAGCTGTGGGTGGTGGCTGTGGGTGGTGGGAACAGGCAGCATGCAGGAGTGGCCCATGGTACCTGGGACAGTGGTACCAGCAGGAGGAAGAAGTCACGGGTGGTTGGTGCCTATTGACCGTGAGAGCCTCAGATTGGGCTCATTGGCTATGTCTGCATTGAACTGAAATTGCCACTTTTTTTAGTTTAAATTAACTTTTTAGTTCAAACTAAAAAAGCATGGGTTGTTTGAACTAAAAGTTAGTTTGAATTAACCACTAGTTTGAACGTATTTAGTTCAAATGAGCACGACTGCATCATGCTAATTTGAGCTAGCCAAAGTGGCAAGTTTGAACTACGCACTTAGTTCAAACTAACTTCTGATTAGTTTGATATAAAAAATATTTTAGTTGTAACTAGCCAAAGGCTAGTGTAGACATGGTTTAAGTCAGTCTGGACTAAGTTTGCTTAGTCTGGACTAATTTCCTAGTGTGGACATAACCATTGAGGTCCAGAGATAGCAGAAGACAACTGGGGAGGACTGACTGAGGCATCCCCCCACCCCAGAAGTGGACACTAAAACTACAACAGTCAGTACTGGGGAAAGTGAGATGAGAGGCATCAAGGACAGCCCCCATGTAGTCTGGGGTTTTGCTAACTGAGCTTGTGAGTTCTGTATTGCACTGTTTTCTCACACCAGTGCTGTCTGGATATTTTTCCTTTAATTTTCTTTTAGGTTACCCAGGGGATAATGTGTGATTTCCCAGGAGGCTGGGTGGGGGCTTAAGCCAAGTGGTGTTCTAACATTGTTAGGAATCCCAAGCACAGAAAGGATGTGCTTGGCCTCCCCTGGATGCAGAGAGGCTGCACTGAAGGAAGCTGTGTGTACGTACTGCCTTGGCAGAGACTGCCCCACAGCATTTAGGGTCAGCGACACCTCCACAGAGAGAGGAGTGCATTGACTTTTTAATGAGAAAATGGGACACTGTACAGAAGGTAATGGTTAAGGATGGATGGAAGGAAAGCCCATGTGCTAAAGATACTTTGTGGTGGTGGTCTGAGCCAGGGGTCTCAAACGTATGGACCGTGGACCGCATGCGGCCCCTAAAGCTATTTCCTATGGCCCGCAATTACACTATTGTTACCGATATTTGCAATGCTGTTGTATGAAAAGGTTTCAGTGGTGCGGCCCTCAGGCTACATACTAGTCCTCATGCAGCCCTGTACTAGTCCTCATGCGGCCCTCATGGTGATTTGAGTTTGAGATCCCTTGTCTGGGTAGATGAAAGGAGAGTTAGAGAAAGGGATTGTGATACTGTGCTATGATTATGAGAAAAAGGTACAAGAAGTGTGCATATTCCAAAGGCCTCTGGAAGTCAGATTGCTCCAGAACAATACTTTAAACCACCAAATAAGTAACTTACAAAAAGAAAATAGCATTCTTGAAAACAAACTAAAAGAGTATGTCTCCTCTGTGTAGCACATAGCTACCATCATACACCAGATGGATGATGTAAATAATTCAAGTTCTGAAGATACAAGCATTAATAGCCAATATGACGTTAATTGGAAATACCTCGCTCAACACATTCAAAATTGGAAGCTGGCAGAAGCTGAAAAAGACTAAGATGACTGCCCCCCATCCAAATTTGAATACCAATGCTCCCTTGACATCCCTCCAAGTAACACTGGATTGGGCAAGGAGGCAATAGAACATCCCATGATACATATACATACATTTCTCCCAGTACCCAAGAGACACAGGGTCTGTTAAACAAACCTTCCTGATTTAAAGATGAATGACTTATATTTAACTTAATATATGACTTCTATTAAAGGACAAATCTTATATTTTGGGGAAAAAAACCTACCCAAGTGGTTACCACCTACACCGTACACCCCAGAGATCTTCATGCCTTCACTAAAGCAAAATGCCCTGATATGAACTGGGCTAAAATGTCTGCAGATAACCATCTGAATGAAGCTTGGGTTACTGTGAAATCTGAGTCTAAAGGGGATGTGGCAATTGCATGTACTGAGTTTAGAGCAGCCATTCAGCATGTGATGGGCAGCGGTGCTGGCAACTGCGAACTAATCGCAGGATGTGTCCGGGGTGAAGATGAAATGGCTTCCCTGTACCACCAACTCACATGGGATTCATATTTCAACAATTTTCCAGAGGGGTAGCCATGTTAGTCTGTGTCTGGCAAAAGCAGCAAGAGTCCTGTGGCACCTTCTAGACTAACAGATTTCTTCGAGCACAAGCATCTGACAAAGTGGGTTATAGCCCACAAAAGCTTATGCTTGAAGAAGTCTGTTAGTCTAGAAGGTGACACAGGACTCTCACTGATATTTCAACACTGGTGCAATTAGAGAGCCAAAAAAAACAGCCCCAGCATTCCTGAAAATGTTAAAAGAAAGTTTTAGCTCTCCCCCACAAGCAGCCCTTAACCTAGGTGTTAACCCGGGCTCTGATTATGAAACTATTTGTATGTAGGCTTCAGAGTGTGAAGCAAGACAGGCTAAGGATAAAAAGAAAAAGTCTCACCACATTGCTGTGGTAGCCACTGAAGGTAAAATAATACGTTATAATTGTGTGCATGGGCCACACACAAAGGGAATGTAAAAGAAAGATTCAAAGCCATGGAGGAGTGTGGATCGCATCCAGCCAAATCCCCACAGCACTTCCCTGCCTTTTTGCCCTAGACCCACGTCTGTGCCTATGACCCTCCCTCCCCAAATCCCAGTGTTATGTGTGGGGAGGCCTGGGCCACTGGGCTGCAGGACACCCAAAGTGATCACTTGCACCCCTCCTTATTGTCTGCCAATCCACATGAGCATTTAAGCAAAGAAGAAATGGCCAGGCTTTTAAATACCGTTAGGATCAATATTCACTCCAAGCTGCACACTTAATTAGGCTTAGAGTATGGTTACATTCACTGACAAGCGTATGCGGTCACATACAATTCCCCTCTACAATGATAAATCTTTTTCTTCTGTGGTCACTACAAAGTCTGTGGCTGTCTCCTGGGATATATCTAACTTTTTTCAAAAACTGTTCTAGGTTTCCATCCATCTGGACAAAGGACAAGTTGTCCTGTGGTTTGGTGCCTGCTCAGCTCTGCCCACCCATCCAGGTTACCCGTCAACTTCCTCCACCCATGAGGCAGTACTCTCTCAAATGTGAGACCTTGAACACGGTAGGTGATATTATTCATTCTTTACTTCAATAAGGCATAATTGTCCCTTGCACCTCCCAAACTAATTCTCTCATCTGGTCAGTTAAAAAAAACTGATGGTTCCTGGCTCTTTAACATCAATTACTGCACTCTCAGTCAACATGCTGACAAACTTGCCCCCATTGTGGCTGACTTATCAGTCGCCCTTTCAGGTCTTGATCCCTCTTACTGTATTTTTACTGTGCTAGATATTGCTAACCATTTCTATAATCTTCCCATGCAACCCAGAGTGACAACCAGGGGCAATGCTGCTCCTGGGACTGCGGGGCTGCAGTTCCCCCCACTTCTCCAGCCCAGCCCCAGCAGCTGCCAGATCCAGGCTGGGGATGCCAGCTGCTGGCTGAAACAGGCAGGATCTGGGGATGGGCCACCTTCCACTGGCTGGCAGTAGCAGGAAACAGATCCAGGCTAAGGCTGCCTGTTGCACTGCTGCTGGCCAGCAAGGGCAGGATTCGGCTGGGCTGCCTGAGGGAGGAGCCCAATCTGGCTCCTGGACTGGGCTGCACAGCAGAGAGAGGGGCCGCGTCCTGACCCTTTTTCAGGGCAGCAACACCCCTGGTGACAACCCTGGTTTGCATTTTTCCTTGGCCTCACCCAGTATTCCTGGGCCTGAATGCCCCAAGGGCTCCATAACTCACCCAACCTCTTTTATCGGGTTACGGGTAATGCCCTCTCTTCAATAAACTGGGCCTCTGCTAATTCCATTTCTTTACCATATGTTGTAGATCTGTTGCTTGCCTCTTCTACAGCCCCTGACCACTTACATGAGCCCCAGATGCTGCTGCAAGCCTTAAAAGGTGCAAGCTTAAAGGCTAATACTTGGCAGGCTCAGTTAGCCTCATGTACAGCCCAGCAGCTGGGCTACGTGGTCTCACAGGGCGCCAAAGCCCTCCCTTCGGACTGTCAAATCGAAATTGCTGCAGGCCCACAACTGACAACTGAATGAGAGGTACAAAAACCTGATCAGTGTGTTCTCTCCAAGGACATGCTTATTTGGGATCAACTGGTACCTGAACAACAACTATCTTCTTCTGATCTTGTTTTGTTTGTTATCCTGTGTCACTGGCCAACCCGATCCGGGCTGGGCAGTTTGTGATCTGTCAGGTACCTATTTCTGTTTGGGTCCCTTGCCTCCTTCTTGTTCAGCTCAGGTAGCTAAATTAGAGGTCCTAACACAGGCCTGCCTTCTGGCTGAGGGCCAAACTGTAACCGCCTGTATGGACAGCCCCCAGAGACATCACTGCCCTGGAATAAGGTTTGGGACCAGCCCCATTCTGCACCAGCCCCATTTCAGCCCTCTGACCATGATCTGCTCCTTGGCCCCAATCTGGCCCCAGGGATTGAATTGGGCTCCCACCACCACTGACCCTGGGTTCCTGGCTGGGGTTGGAGCCAGATTGTGGCTCCCCAGTAGGGTTTGGGGCAGGTTTCCAGCTCCAGGCAGTGGGACTGATCCAGCGCTGGCCCTATGCCCTATTGCTCGCCCCAGCTCGCTTGTGGCCCTGAGCCACCACTACCCCCACCCCAAGCTGGCTCACATGGCACTGCTGGGTCCCAACCCCAGGTGCTCAATTGGCCTGCGCTGCCACTGGGCCAAAACCAGGGCCCAGACCCAGCCACTGCCCCTCCTCCACCAGCACCCATGCTGCCTATTTGAGAGCAGAGGGGAATTTAAAATTTCCTCCTCTTCTCCTGCAGGCTGCAGCCTATCTGAGTCCCAAGCTCCAGCATGGGGAAGTGGGAGCTCAGGGCAGGTGCAGGCTTTCTGCTCTTGCCACACTGGAGCTCAGGACTCAGGGCACTGGCTGGTGCACTGGGGGCCTATGTTCCCGTGTGCCCAATGCCAGTGATGCCCCTGACAACTGCTATGCATTTGGGGTAGTTCATGATTATCTTGATTCCTGGACTAATAGGGGATACCTCATTTCATTTGGTACCCCACTTAAAAAGGGGAGAGCGTATATCAAAAATGTATTAGAAGCAATCCATAAACCATCTAAAGTGGCTGTAGTAAAAATCAAGGTACACTGACTTGAGACAATGACTTTCTTTCTGCTGGGCATAGGCCCACAGGGTCCATGCCCAAAATATATTTCGGAGTGCCTTGCTCTGCGCCTGAGAGCTGCAGTCAGCAGAGCCTTCTTAAATCTCTCATCCTTCAGTGCTTCCAGGCAAGTGGCCCAGGGCAGAGAACTGCAGGAAATGTAAACACGTCCTGTGGCAGGGAGCAGTTTGGTGTTTGGCAGCTCCCCTGTGAGCTCCAGCAAAGGTAAGTCATGTGTTGGATGGTGGGGGGGGAGACCCTTCCTAGATGGGCATGGGCTGTGGGGGGCAAAGAAAGGGTCTTGAGGCAGGGGAAGGTGGGGGGTAGGTGAAGGGGCTTGGGGCGAGGAACAAGGTGTGTGGACCCAAGGGAAGAGCTTGTCTGCCAGGGGAGCAATCAGGAGTCTGTGTCCCAAATTTTTTTACCTATGTAGCAGCTTCCCTGCCTCATGGCTGTCCTTGGGGCTGGCAGGGATTCCAGTCAGGACACCAGTTGGCTGACATCATAGGAAAGGAGCAGGGGAAAGTTGTGGAGCCAGGAGGGGAGAATGGGTGTCGCACACCAGACAGAGTGCCACTGGGCTCCTGGTGAATGGCTCAGGTGGGCCGTATGCAGCCCATGGGCTGTATTTGCCCACTAATGGCCAAGCATTACAAAGCCCTGATTGTGGCTCTAGCTTCCTCGTGTGACTATAATACAAATAACAAAAATGAGGCAGAACTTCTGAAAATTTATTGCTGCTTGGAACCAAATTCCTGCCCCTGTCAAGTTCACCCATCACCAGTAAAAGGTACACACAACAGATGTAAAATAAGCACCCTGTGCAATTAAGTTTTAGCAATTCAGGTTGAAACAATGATTGCCTGTTACCTGTCTCTTCCTGACTGAGATACATCTTCTTCCAGTATTCTTTTGCGCTGACCGTGTAAACTAGATTACTCTTGCACAGAATTTCTGAGTTATTTGACAAGATAGACTAAAACAAACAAACAAACAAACAACCATACACATAAACATGGAGAGAATATTTGAAAAATGGGTTATTGAGGCATCATCAGAAAAGCCCTATTATTGTCCTAATTCCATCCCAGTTAAGGAATGTTTTGTGTTGAAGGGTATCTTCAATTCCAGATTCCATATTACTATACAGTGGTTTGATCTGATTGCAATTTTTCATTGAGCAAATAATGCATTGAGGATCATCTTTGTTTACACATTGACTTTAGTGCCTGGATTCCTTACTTATGACTCAGAATTAACCTGGAGAGGGTAGCCACCTCCAGGCACACAAGATTTTTATCACTTGCCATAAAGAGAGCTCCCTAGTGGGGCTCTCCAAAGTGCTTAAAAAGGGCTTAGAACTTTGTGCGTTCACACTGAGGTTTTAATACTTTATACTGAGACCAGCCAGAAGTCATCACACCTCATGGAAAAATTCTTAATAAATTTTAGTACAAGGGCCACCATATTTGCTCTTGAAATATAGTAGGAATAGGTTTCCAACAACCAGAAAACCCAGAGTTATACTTTACCTTGAGGCCTGTCTTCATTGTAATGTTTTTCTTCTCCCTCACAGTGTCATTCCTCTCTATAATGGCATCGTGTTCAGTTTCTATAGGTGTCTACATACAGAAAGGTAATAAAAGTTACCATAGGTAATCCTCCAAAATACTCCCATAGTTTTAAAAACCACCTGACATCATCTAATCTTGCTTCCAATGTAAAACAGGGCAAACTTCACCCAGAAATGTCTACATCAAGGCCAGAACTTCTCTTTGAGCTAGAGCAGATCTTTCAGGGCTTGTCTACATGAAGCAGTAATATAAACTAAAGGGATGTGATTATTGGGACCCTCTAATATGTTGCACAATAACTGTGTGGACCCAGTTGGCACAGAATGGCAGTTCCCTAGTGTACTTTTAACATTGTGCTGTTTGAAACAGCTCTATGTCAGTAACAGTCAGCATGGACTTGTCAAAAGCAAGTCACATCAATTGAAGAGAATAGCTTTCTCCAACAGGGGAACAAGCCCTGTGGGTAGCGGAAAAGTTGCAGATGTGGTTTATCTAGACTTTAGTAAAGGTTTTATACTGACTCACATCACCTTCTGATTAACAAACTAAGGAAATAGTCTAGATGGGGTACTATATGGAGGGAGCATAACTGGTTGGAAGACCAAAGGCAATATCAAGTGGGGCCCTGCAGCAACCGGTCTTTGATCCAGGTCTGTTCAATATCTCCACAAATTATTAAAATAATGGCATAGAGAATACACTTAAAGTCTGCAGGTGATACTAAGCTGCAAGTGCTTTGTAGGAAAGGATCACAATTATAAATGATCTGGACAAACTGGGGAACTGGTCTGAAGTAAACAGGATGAAATTCAATACGGACAAATGTAAAGCACTACAGTTAGGAAGGAGCAACCAATTCCACACATATAAAATGGGCAATGACTGTCTAGGAAGGAGTGCTGCAGAAAAGGATCTGGGGTTCTAGTGGATCACAAGCTAAATTTGAGTCAAGAGTGTTGCCAGAGAAAAAAAATCATTCTGGGATGAATTAGCTGGCAGAGTGTACGCAGGACAGGAGACATATTTAATTCACTCTACCCAGCACTAATAAGGCCTCAGCTGGACTATTGTGTTTAATTCTGGGCACCACATTTCAGGAAAAATGTGAAACAAACTGAGAAAAGTCCAGAGAAGAGCAACAAAAATGATTAAAGATCCTTCAAAACTGAGCTTATTGGGGGGGGGGGGAGGATGGGATGGCGTACTTTAGAAACTGACTGATCTTTGATTTATGGCTCCTGGTGGATGTGTAGGTGGCCTAAGAAGGGAGGGTAGATGGGCTGGGATCTGAGTTATTACAGACAATCCTTTTGTGGGTGACAGGCTGGTGTGACTTGCCCACATGCTCAGGGTATAGCTGATCACCATATTTGGGGTTGGGAAGGAATTTTCCCCCAGGGCTGATTGGCTAGAGGTCTGGGGGGTTTTCCTCCCTCTGTAGCATGGGGCATGACTCACTTACTGGTGAATTCTCTGTATCTTAAAGTTGTTAATCACAATTTGAGGACTTAAATAACTCAATCATAGCTCCTGTTACAGGCTTACTGCTGGAGTGGGTGGGTGAGGTTTTGTGGCCTGCACAGTGCCGAAGGTTAGACTAAGTGACTGTACTGGTCCCGTCTGACCTTAGATTCTAGGAATCTTGTTCTGGAGCCCTTTTATATTAGACAATACTCAATCAAGACATGTTTTTTTCTGTGACCTGATTTTAGATCTTTAAACCCTTGTTTATGGTTCCAAAATAAGCCACAGAAGACTGGAAAAGATGATCAAGTGGTTAAGGCATTAATGGGGACCACAAAGATTCAGACTGACTTTCCAAAGACCTCCCACAGACTTCCTCTTTGACTTTGGACAAGTAATTTAGTCTCTCTGTGCCTCAGTTCCCACAGCCCTACCCTGGCTCACATTGGTTAGGGGGTAAACTGAATAATGTTGTGACGTGCTCACATACTGCTGGGGTTATGGCCTCTCACACCACTGGACCAGGTCTTTCTTAGGATGCTTACCTGACTCCAGCTGATGATCTACCACCTTCCTGAGCTACACATGCTGATGGCTCTTATTTCATTGTGACCGGGAACTAGACTGTATGTTTCTTACCCACACAAATGGGGTATGCTCAGATGTGGAGGGTGAGCAGGCAATAACTAGACTGAGCCCAGTGTATATTATAAACACCTATTTTTTAAAAAAATTGGCTTTGCAGGACCACTTATGGTAAGCAGGACTCCTGCAGATATTCATATTTTTATTTAGGAGCCTAGCAGATAACATCATTGTCAGAAGACAAATCAATTACCTCTCATTTTTATTCTTGGAGAGACTTTGTTTTTAACTCAATAAATTATTTATTTAAAAGTCTGCAAATACTCACGTGTTTGTTTTTTCTTTCCCTGGGAAAAGAATGAAAAGGACACATTTAAACAGGTTGGCAAACATAAGAAATTCCTCATGCCTCCTACACATAAATATATTCAGGGGATAATTGAAAGGTGGTAATATGGTCTGGAAAGTCAAAAATGGGACAGGCATTGCTAGCCTGGATCAGACCCATAGTTCACCTAGCCCAGCATCCTATCCCTGGTGGTGACCAGCACTGGGTACTTCACTCAAGGTACAAGAATGCTGTAAGGAGAATTACAGAATGACCTATTTCTTCCAAACCCCTGCAACATGGACATGAACTGATGGCCCACAACTCTTGTGAAAACTGATCCTCCTGTTGCTCAAGTGTTGCTTTTGGACAAAGAAGATGACCATTCAATCCCCGTGACTGCTGTAATGTTCTCAATGGCTATAGCACCTGGGCAGGTGACACTTGTGAAGTTCCAGCTGGCAAGAGATTGGCTACATTCAGATGAAAAGAATGCTATGGCAGATTTTAGGAGTTTTATTTGCAAAATAGAGGGTGCCTTTAAATGCTGAAATCTCATATTTGGTTCCTGCTTCCACCTTTCCTGCGAGCACAGTCTTATACACGCCAATACTTCCATTTTTGACCTGTCTAGACCAGAGACTCTCAAACTGGGGAAGAGCCCCTGGACTGGAGGCACGGTGAGGCCATGAGAAGCTGCAGGGGAAAAAAAAATCTTTTTGTATACATTTTACCCACAGTAGTGAATAAAAGTCATTGCTACTTGTACATTAATCCATTTGCTCTGTGGAGGAAAACTCGGAGGGCCTTAAACTAGTCTGACAACAGAATATCTATGAGGGAAGCAAGGAATGTAAGATAAAGATGAAATGTTTTGAGAAAAGCTCTGTCTCTTTTAATAAGATCAACGTGTTTTCAGAAAGATAAGTTGCCTTTGTATCCTGTCTCTGATTCTGTATTCTATCTTTGTATTATTTTGCTGACTTTTAATTTTCTGTTGTCAGCTTGAAGTAGGAAGTATCTTATGTTGAAGCCCCTGTGTATTCTGTAAATGCTGTGGCACTCTGCTTGGGGGCAGAATTCACTTGTCTGTGCAGCACTCTCTGTCTCTCTGTCAGTCAACTGTCTCTCCCTGAATATGCTTGTGTAAAGGTGCTTTGCTGAAACCTGATATCATTAATTAAATGTTTTCTTCGATAGCTCCAATGCCATGTGGACATTTAATTGTAAACATCTTCACAGTTTTACTTTTGCCCTTATTACAATGGTTTGTTGGGGTCTGTCTGAATCAACACATTATTGAAACTAATCCTTAGTGAGAGTTGAATGGTAATTTATTTTTACCTGTATAAATACTTGTCTAGCAGAAGCTTGGGTGTAAACTATTACTAGATGCAAAGAACAGACAAATGATCAAATAAATTTGAGAACCACAGGCTTAGAAAAAGATCGCTGTTTGACACTGAAAACGCCAGCTATGAGAAATGCTAGGTGCTTTAGAAACTGATGGGTGAACATGGACCAGGCGGTAGCAAAAAGGACAAGTAGCAGGAGGAAGACAGGCAGACCCACTTTAACTCTTGCAAAGACGGGGTCTCTCACTCCCTGGAGCCCAGGGGTAGTCTGTTTCTTTACCTCTGGTACTCCTCCAGATCGAGGTTATCAGTCTGGGTGACCACCAGGGCAATGTCATTGCATATTCCAGCTTGGTAAGCTTTGATGCTCTCTCTCAGCAGCTCTGCATGGTCCTTTTCCCTAAAAATTCGTTTGATGTCACTGATGACCCAGATGACTGAACATTTATTGATGCTCTTAGAGAGAAGGAGAGACAGAGAGTAAGACAGAATTATATCTGGAAGGGAAAAAGCAAACAGGCTCCATCCTGCAACATACTAAGCACCTTCAGTTCCCTGCTGATGCCAAAAGCAGTGGAGAGTGCTCAATTCTTTCAGGGTTGTGTTAGCAATTTGTTGGCTCAGGCCCCTCAGCTGTGATGCACCCATGACCCTCAGGACTGCAGTAGCTGGAGGGGTTGAGCTAACCTTTAGGGGAGGGTCTATACAGCAATTAAACCCCTGCAGCTGGCTGGGTCTGGAGCTGTAAAACTGCTGTACAGCCATTTGGGCTTGCGGTGGACACTGAGCTGTGGAGACCTTGCAGAAAAGGGAAGGGTCTCAGAGCCTGGGCTCCAACCCAAGCCCAAACGTCTATGCAGCAGTTTTATACACTGAAGGCTGAGGCTGAACAAGATGACTTTGGACAGCTGTGGATGTTTAATTGCTACATAGACTTTCAGTGGGATAGGCGTAGTGGAGAGTAGATGTAGGAGCATGTGACCATTGCGAGGTCTGCATTTCAGAGGAAAACTCCAGTCTCCTTGTGACGTGCAGCTGGAGAAAGGTGAGATGGCCTTCAGTGCTATGGGAATCTAGGAGCAGTAATGGACCTAAACTGGGAAGCACTGTTAGTTAATGTCAGGTATACACTCTCCATATACAGTCCAGACACTGCTTCTATTCTTTCCACTAGAGCCGTCCCCAGGCCACAGAGCATGTTCCTCTCATTTCTGTCCTTCATTACATGGAATAGTAACAATTAAATCAATGGTTAAACGCTCTACAGCCAAATAACAGATTCATGTTTCTTCCCAAGCCGCAAAGCCGTAAATCACCTCTTTCCACATTTCATCCCTTTCCTTGTTGTAATCTCCTTTCCCAGGAATATCTACAAAGACGACACCTTCAGGAATGACATCTGACTTGGGAATTGTCACTTCCACATGTTTGATTAATGGCCACATTCGTTTCTTGGCTCTCTCCTCATCTTGTGCTGGCTCTTCCTCATCCTGGTCATTGTCACACCGGATATAAGGATCCAGTTTGTCAGAGAGTGCTTGTGCCTGGGACAAAATGAATAAATCAAACTCTGCCCTTCTCTGGTGACAGGAACTTGAAGTCCTCTAGGAACAGTAATTAATTGAACAGCCTTCCACCAGGAGTGTTTTGAGAATAAGTTTCCTCCCCAACTATTCATCTCCTGCTGCCCAGTCACCCATTCTTAGTCATGGTCTTGAATCTCTCCCCTCCTACTTTTGTACTGCTGATAAAAGAATTGTTGGATGGTAAACAGTTTGAGAACCATTGACCTCATGAACGCAGCATGTTTCAGACTTGCTTGGAGAACTTACAGAATTGTTCAGCATTAATGACTTAGGCTGTGTTCACACACAGATGGTTGTTTCCAGACAAGTTGTATCGAAACAACTTGTTTCGAAACAACACCTTATTTTGAAATGACTTATTCCAAATTAGCAAAAAGTCATTTCGAAATAGGGAAAAAAGCGGGAAACGAAATAGCATGTCACAGTGTGAAAATGCTATTTCATTACCTGCTGCAGGGGGCTGCAGCCCCCTGCGGGTGAGCCACTGCTGCGGCTCACCCTGCAGCCCCAGAAAGGGGGCTGCAGCCACCAGGGGCAGGGTGAGCAGCTGCGGGGTGGCTCAGCCCCCCGCCAAAGCTGCCCCCCGACTCCGCCAGCATTATTGATTATTTTTATATAAATAATTAATATTTGCAATAATCCGTATGTAATATGCCACGTTTGGCACCAATGGAAAGATTATAATTGGCTAGGAATGTTTCTGTGGATTATATATAGGTGTCATATCTGCATTAGAAGTTAGGAATATGTTTGTTCTATTTGCATTACAAGTTATTTAATTCAAGAACATTTCCAGAACGGACTCAAGCAACCATTGTCCCCTTAATGGCCCATTAGGGAAGCTCCCAGGCAAAGAGGGCCCAGGGAGAAACCTGTTAAGCCACTAAGACTTACCTGTGTGACTCAACCCCATTTTGATTTGCAAAGATCCGCACAGCATGGGGAAGGACACAAGTGATAAAAGGCAACAGCATCAACACAATTTTGTCTTCAGTCTCCAGTTTGGCAACCAACACCCATCTCTGGAACTATTCTTCTGTGACTGGACAAAGGCCTGTGACCCACCCACATGGTGGGTGCCTTCCAGAGGAACAAGCCTGCAAACTGCAAATTCTACAAGGACTTGCTTTCTGTGCACTCTAAATCACATGTTTGTGTGTAATTCACTTTGACCCTTCACCATCTCTCAAATTTTGTTCCTCTTCTTTTTATATTAAACCTTGAGTTGTAGTTACTAAAGGATTGGCTGGCAGAGGGGTATTTTGGGTAAGATCCCAGCCTATGTTGTTCTGGGTGATGTGGCTGGCCCCTTTGGGATCAGGAGAACCTAGTTCTTTGAGACCCAGTAGCTAGGTGGGGACCAAAACAGCTGATGTGCGGTAAAGGGGGCTGTTTCTATTTTGCTATGCTTGGCGATGACCAGAGTGGGGAATCAGAAGCATGTTCTTTTACTGACTGGGAGACTGGTTTAAGCACCACCGTCACTTCTTTGGGAATTTTGCACCTGCTTTTGCAGCTTGCCCAGATTTTTGCACATTCAGGAGGTTATCCCAGGAGGACCAGGTCACACTCCCTTAGGACAGCTGCTCCAGAACTCCCTTCCACTTCCATGTCTCCGTTTAAGTGGACACCTTCTATAACTTGCCCTCTCCAGCCCCTTCCTGCTCTGGCCCCACCCTCTTCACCTGTCTCCTCTATATAAGACAAGCCATACTGCATCAGACCAACAGTCCATTCAGCCCAGTACCCTGTCCTCTGACAGTGACTAATGCCAGATTCTTCAGACAGAAAAACAGAAAATAGCCGGTTATCTAGTCATTCGTCCCCTGTCATCCACTACCCACTTCCAACAGTCAGAGGTTTACAGAAAACCAAACATTGGCTCTGTCCCTTCCCATCCTGGCTAAGAGCTACTGATTGACTTCTCCCCCATGAAATTATCTAATTCTTTTAGAATCTACAGAGATCTTCTGGATTTAGGATTTATGAACAGACACTCACTCACCTGCGCTTCTTTGAAGAGAATATAGTTTGAGGAAGGAATATTTACTAATGGCTTTGCCGTCAACAGGTCTCCATAAGGTCTGGTTTCAGCATCTCTCCCATAGAGTGCACGAAGCTTTTGGACAGCTCCACTGACATCATTCTCCTTTTCCACCACCTCCTTCTCCTCTCGATTCTGCTCCTCAGGTCTCTTTACAAGCTCCACCAGATTCTTCAGTTCCACCTCCCACTCCTGGCAGTGTGATCAGGGCAAACAGGTCATTATTATCTGGGGCACTTGGGTGCTGGGCTGGGAGCTGAGCAAGGTGATTATGATGGCATAATGCAGGCTCTGGGGCTGGATTTCATTAAGGTTGTGGGTGTCAGTAGCTATGGGGGGCGCCTAGACCTTGGTTGGGACTGGTGCAATAGCAGTCCAACCAAAGTGATTGAAGAGCTATTTTAGTGCTGCACAGAGGGCATTATGGGGGAGCTGAGAAGCAGCTCAGTGCTGCAGGAGAAGGTATGGGGAGTAATAGGTCAGAAGCAGCACAAGTAGCTCCTTGGCTTCTGTGGTAGATGATCCAGCTGTGGTTCCAGCAGCAGGACCCTCTCTAGCCAAGTAAAAGTAAAGCAGGGAGGGAAGGTCTGTGGTTTCCACCTGTCCAATCTGAGCCTCATAAGCAGCAGAAAACCAGATACAACCCTGTCCTAACAGCACATTCCTTCCCTCCTGGAGCCCATCATCAGGCAGGACCGATCCTTAATTTAATGCAAGCAGCAGGCAGCAAGGGCCATCTGGCCCAGGCAGCCAGCCATCCTCTGCATGAGACAGAGCTACCCTGTGGAGGGGCTGTGGCTACACAGCGACTGGCCAGGATACTGGCCCGAATTACCCATCTGTCCCATCCCCGGGCCATGAGAGGACTCAGCCTTGCCTCGGGTGAGAGAAGGTGAATTTTAGCCTCATAGTTTTCACCCCGACCACTGTTGACTTGCAGCATGCATGAGGTGCAGGTTCCACTCCCCGACACTGGCAGAAAGAACCGGTGATCAATGAGGGCATTCAACAGCGAGCTCTTCCCAGCCCCAGTGCGGCCAATGAGCCCAATACAAATGGAGTCCAAAGAAATCTCCTTCAAGGTCTGGCAGCAATCCCTGAGGAGAAGTGGAGATGGAACGAGGCTTAGACAGATTCATACATTTGGGAATGGCCAAGCAGCTCTCTATCTCACAAATATTGACCCATTGCAGTCAGTGGAAAGATCCCCTCTCCCGCCAATTCTTCCTCCACAACTAACTTCACTGAGCACCAGATCAGGCTCTGAAATTTACCACCATACACAAAGAACTGAGGCCTAGAGTGGCTACAGCTAGTGAGACTGTGGGGAACCCTGGGGGGTGTCCCCCGAAGAAGTTTTGTGTCAAGGGTGTATATAGCCCATGATAGCCCAGTAATTAGCGGGTTATTACAGACATTGCCAGACATTGCTGCTGGCAGGCTAACAGCTGGGTGGATTAAAACTTTGGGAGGCAGAAGGGCAACAGAGGCTAACAGAGGGGTGAGCAGGATGGAGGCAGGAACTCCTGCCATCAGACTGCTAGAGCGCTGCCGAGGGACAACATCCAGAGAGGGGTCAGCAGGCCAATAGACCTGCAAACAAGCAGGGTTCTCAACTTTCCAGATTCCTGGACACCAAGAGCAGATTGACAGTCCCACTGAGCTGAGGAAACCATGCCTCTCCCCATTGGGCTGGGTGGTGTGGCACCTTTGTCCTGATGCCCCACCTCACAGTCTGGTCTGTGTAGCAGTGTTGAGTCCTAGGTCCAACTATCTTCAGCCAGGTTTACAACGCCAAGTGGACACACAAACAGATTTGAAAACCAAAAGTCTCCAGGTGTGAGTCAGCTTTACAGTGCAGTGCGGACACACTCCAATGTCCTCATTCTCCCCAAATCACCCTGTTCAGGGGCAAGGGTTTACCCTGGCTGGAAAGGGAAGTGGAGCCTGGTCCCAAACTTGGAGCCCCCTCAGAGAGCCATGTAAACTCACAGCAGCCTGTGATGAGACCTTGCGCCATCATGCCAGCTCTTTGCCCCTCCTTGATTTCCGAGCAGCTCAATTCTATAAAGCCTGTGTTATTAAGGATGTACTCTGGCTGCAGTTGCCCCTTGGTGCCCTGGGCAGAGATTTGTGCTGAGAAGATACGTTGCATGCTATTCTCTTTTCTGGTGACTGTACATGGCTGAGGGAATGACCTGTACCTGATATCCCTTAGCTGCAGGGTTCTTACATATTCACAGTCAGCTGGTGCTGTCAGTGTCAGCAACAGGACTCTGGGCTAGGGGACCACAGTCTGAGCTGGTTCATCAGTTCCTACTGGGCTATTGAGCGTTGGATATGCCCCCCCCCCCCCGAACCCTTCAGATGTAGGCGGTGTTTAGCACTGGACTGCACATTGTGATGTGGATCTGCTCAAAAAGCATTCGTTTAGTTTTGGAGGAGTGGGGAAAACACTGCCTCTCCCCAAAAAGGTGATGGTTGGGGGGCACATGGGGTTATGTGCCACTACTCCCCCAGACTAATTTCTCAAGTGACCCACTTGCATGGGTGGCCACAGACCAGTAACAACAGTGGCAGAGTCATGGGAGGCAGAAAGTTTCTCTCTCTATGGTGACTGTTTCACTACTCGCCAGGCCATGGCTCAGTGTTCCCTGTAAGCTATGCAGCTGCTGCTCCTCCGCGCAGGGGACAATGCTGGCCATGCATGGCCAGCAGCCAGAGTCCCTGCCCAACTGGAAGACTGTCTTCTGGCTGGCTGAGAGCTCTTCTGGAGCTGCGAGTTTTTACAACTCCCACCCAGAGAAGCTCTGACAGAGCATGCTCAGAACGTCTGAGCATGCTCCATCAATGCTTCTCTGGCCAGAGGAGCCATGGCTTGGTGGTGCTGTTCCAGCAGCTGGGTAAGAGTGTGTGGGGGTGACTGTGGGGCTACTGGGGGAGTGGCTAGGGTGGGAGGAGGGTATCAGCCTGGCTCATGGGATCTTACTGGGAGAGTGGAGGGGCAGGATTGCACCCATGGGCTGGCAGGATTGGGACCCTGGGGTAACCTGTGCAGTGAGCAATGTGAGTTGCTCATCTGCCTCAGGGCCTTAGAGGGAACATTGCTGTGGCTGCACCACCCTTGGTGTTTTTGCCTAGTTCAGGACCTAGCGTTCATGTGGAGCCACTATTGGTGGGCAGAGCAGGTGCCAGGTGGTCGTGAGCTGTGGGAGCTGGGGTGCAGTCTGCAGGCTGGCACCAGCACTGGACCCCAACAGAGCGCACAAATCTCCGCTGCAGGGAGCCTTGCCTCAGACTGGCTTGGGATGCACCCCACTGCAGCAGACCACGGTAGCAGTTTGTAGACAGAGGGGTGACCGGAGGGCTTTCCTAGGAAGCCAGCCTATGCTCCCCACCTGCAGCAGCCCAAGTACCCTGGGGACAGCTGCTCAGTCAGGGGACATGCGATCATATGCGCTCACCGCCCTCCTCAGATATGGCTGTCAAAGTACACCTATGAAGCAGGTACCAATATGAGCCCATGGTGTGGTGCCTTAATCACTTAGGCTTTAAAGGGAGAAACTGAATTGCAGACTCACTTGAGATATTTAATTTCCTCCGACATATTATCCTGCGGCAGAGATTTGGTCAGCTTGTCGTACATGGTGTTCAGAACTTTCCTGACCTTGGACTCCAGAGTATCACCTGGAATGAAGGTACAATTACATGCTAGGACCTGCTCCTCCACAACTGAGAATAGAGTCCAATTCCAGCAGCTACCAGCGCTATGCTAATTCTGGGCAAGGAGGAGAGACCTCCCAGGAAAACCTCACTGCCAGGAGGGGTGACTCCCAGGAAAAGGGATATGCCATATCTGCAGTGTTGCTATTGCTTTCTGGAGGAGAAATTAAAAGGTTAAAATAAGAAAGACAAGTATAAGTATCTGGGTGCTGGCCCAAGGCCTAACAAAGTAATCCAAAACAGTTGGCCTGAGTGGAATGTACAGTGGTCCTGAACTGAAGGTGCTAACAAGAGACAGGTTGTGAAAGCTCAGCTTCACTGAAATTGGCAGGAAATAAGTGAAATTGCAATAATACGTATGAAAAATGGAAAAGGACCTGAAAGTTGGGATGTGTTGTTCAGACTAGTACCAAGGAGGTAAAGGTAATGCTGCGGTCAAACCTGACACCTTGACGGATGGAGATGTTCAGTGACGCGTGGACCTATGAAATTGATGGGTGGCAACAAAAAAGGGGTATGTGGACCTATCAAGGTAAATTTGGATCCCCAAGGGGGCTGAGTCAGTAGGTCTGAGTAGGGTATAAGAATAGAAGCTCTGGAGCCCAAAATTTGTGCAGTCAAAGTGGTTGATAGCAAGTGCTGCCATCACTGGAGCTGATCCGTTGCACTGAGAGCACGAATGCTGTCAACAAATCTGTTGATATAGATTGTGTGCCATAGTGTTACAATGCAATAAAGCCTAGCCTGGAACCTTCATTGCTACAAAGATCCATGGTCGTGTTGGTTTCCTCAATCGTGAATATTGCCTCAGTTTACCTCTTGCACATAGGGTATGTCTTGGCTTCAAATCACTGAGCTAACCGAGTTCTCAGGAGAGATCTGAGCCAAAGGTAACTGAAAGCATTAACTAAAGGAGCACCTCAGCTTAGGATCACCAGGCTAACTGAGTTCCTGTTTAAGATGTAAGGCAGGCTCTAGATAACTGGGCTGAGTCTCCACTTAGGCTATGTTCACACGTAAACTGTTATTTCGAAATAAGTTATTTTGAAATGAGTTATTTCAAAATAAAGTCATTATTGCAAAATAACTTAATTCAAATTAAGGGAAAAGCTCAAAGTGAAATAGCATGTCCAAACACAGGACTTGCTATTTCGGTTTAGGAGAGGGGCACCATGGGAGGTGTGGCAACATGGTCCCCTCCCTGGGCCATGCCCACCCAATAAAGACTAAAAGGAAGGCACCCTGGGAAGGAGAAGGGCAAAAGTGTTATTTTGAAATAATGCTTATTTTAAAATAACACGTCTGAACACCGTAGTTTCGAATCAACCATTTCAAAACAACAGCTATTTCGATTAGATGCGAAGTTTTACTGTTTCAAAACAATGGCCGTTATTTTGAAACAACAGGTCCCATTGTTTCGAAATAATGGAACGTCATCTGGACATAAGAAATTTTATTTTGAAACAACAGCTGTTGTTTTGAAATAAAACTCTCATCTGAACACAGTCTTAGAGACCTGAGCAAGGGGTAATACTGAGGGAGCACACCTTCAGAGAGTCGCACATGAATTCACACATCCAGCAAAACTGATATCAGCACCGGACACCGAACAACACTGATAAGAACACTAACAAGAACATATCTTGCCCAATGTACCTGACCACACTCCGGCCGATGTACCACACTTTCTTTTGAAGCAACTGGTGCTGCCAATGGTTCTATAAAAATGGCTTCGGTGATTAACTAGAAGTCTTTTCATCCTTATGAGCCAGTGCCCCAGTATGACAACTAGAGGATCTTGTTTTTCTAGGGGCTATTTCAGATGAGATTTGAGAGTGAGGCCCTGTGACCAGATCTGGACAGGCACTAATTGGCGCCTGCAGGGTGGCAACCAGAATGGAATTCCACTGGTGCGGAGGGCCTGAACACAACATTTCATGTCACTTGAGTCCTCTTGTAGTGGTGCCTTAGAGTGGGGCTCTGGGTTGACCCTCTGTGACACAAAGGTCCTCTGGTTCTAACTGGCAAAGAGTTCACTGATCTTTACAAGCAACTCCTGGCTCAGACCTGAAAACTCTCTTTACCTAATACCCTACTTTCATGGTATTTATCCACAAATGGTAATGTGAGATCTCTACTGGAAGTTTGTAACTTATTGAGAGTCTTAGTCATATTGAGATGATGTGCTCAAGTAATATGTGATGAGTAATGTTACTATATTGAAAGTTTGTGCTCTTAAAGTCTTGGGAGTGAGAGCAAGTCTCTAGGGAATCACATGTTCAATGATGGCCCAGTCACGTGGGAGGGAGTTGCCATCCCTTCCTAGCTAGTCAATTATGCAGTGTGGTATATCAGGCAGAGTGTAATAAGTTGTCTAACTTGCCACCATACAAAAAACAAAAGAAAATTATTAAAGACAAACCAGAAACCATGAAATGGCTTGGAAGTGAAATAGCACATTATGGCAGTGAGGGGATGTCTCTACCCATTGTAGCCTTTGCCTTCACCTATTTTTGGCTTGCATGCGTGTATTCATCTATATATCATTTATGTATCTTCTTTGTGGCTATGTCCACACATAGATGCTTATTTTGATTTAAGTTAATCAAAATAAATTAATTCCAAATAAAAGCCATAATTCAAATTACCTTTATTGAAATAGGCAAAAACCTCAAATCAAAATAGCAAGTCAAGACACAGGACTTGTTATTTCGAATCAGAAGAGGGGCAGCATGGTAGGTGTGGCAACATGATGGAGCTCGTCATTTCGAAACAAAAAAATATTGTATGGACCTAATCTTTTTTAAATCAAAATAACCAGTGTTATTTTGATTTAATACCCTGTAGGTTTAAGGAATCCTTCATCTAAAGTTATAGAGGCTCTTTATACTTAGCTTAAATTAATAAGTTAGCATAACATTTGTATTGGTTGCTGCAATGTAAGGTACCTTAGGCTGTGTTCACACAGCCCCCTTATTTTGAAACAACGGAGGTTGTTTTGAAATCAGGTTTTGGCTGTTCACACGACACACAGTTGTTTTGGAACAACGGGAACCCTTGTTCCGAAACAACCATGTCATTTCGAAACAAGTTAAACCTAGTCTGTGGGAGAAACAACGTTGTTTCGCAACGGTTGTTTTGAAACAACGCTGTGCGAACATTGTGTTTCGAAACAACGGTAGTTTCAAAACGACTTGTTTCAAAACAACCGTTGTCTGAATATGTTGCTTCGAAAGGATGGTGAGTCGTTTCGAAATAACTGTTGTCCGGAATTGCTATTTCGATTCCGGCTTTTCTCCTTATTTCGAAGTGACTTTTTTGCTAATTCAAAATAAGTCACTTCGAAATAAGGTGTTATTTCGATACAAGTTGTTTTGGAACAACCGTATCGAAATAACCCCCTATGTGTGAACACAGCCTTACAGGCCTATATAAGAATTTATATGGCTTGTATGAACAACTAAAGGGAGTAGGCATAAGTAGGAAACTTGGGTTAATATTAGGTTATTAACTAGAGAGGTGGGTCTGTTTGTTCTTTGGTTTTCAGTGATGCATAGACCCAAGAGGCTATATTGTGATCATGACACCCAGGTCAGCAGACAGAAAGAGGACTCGTGATTTTCCAGTTTGGATCCCTTGACATTTGGTAGAACACCACAAACCCCACAAATATATTAGATGCACCCCTACATTTTCTAGGGTGAACGTATTTGATTAAAATAGGTGAATCTAATTTGCTCTGTGTTAAGAAGGGTATAAAAGCCCAAACCCTGTTACTATGGGTAGCTGCCTCTAGCTTTTTCAGCTTTTACTCCCAGTGTCTAGCTCTTAGTTTCCTCAGCTCTCAGCTAATCTTTTCTCTAGAGCACGGACCAACATTGTTTTACTTCTCTTATTAGCTAGTTATTTTCAGTTATTTACATGGGTCTAGAGATACCAGCTAAAGTTACGAAACTCTTTCCTGAGAACCTGTCAAATCAAGGTTTCAGACATCTCTCTTGACCACGTTGGCAAACCAGAAGCACCGCTGACCTGGGAAAAGACTCTGGGCTAGGCATGCTTGAACTTGGGGCTCAAGTCACATAAGCACACTGCCACCTGGGTAGGCTGGCAGAGAACCTGGGGCTCAGGCACTGGGGCTTGAGCCCTATAAGCCCAGTGCTAGCAATGCCCCTGTAGCAAACCAGGGTATGAGTATCAGTCACAGGGTTTTAAATATCAAACTTAGTTAACTATTAGATGTCTGGCAGGTATCAAAGTGATGTTAATTGCAATTTGGTTAGATAGATATGGACTCAATTAACCCTTTCTTAAGTCTGTGCTTATCATTTATGCTTTTAGCAATAAAAGAATTTGATAAAGTTAACCTAAGTTTTGTGTGACTTCCTCTACCAAGCCTCCCTGGGGGCATCTTATTTTAGACATCTCTGTGGGCAAATTCAAGCAAGAACCCTAAACTCCCTAAACAAACTCATTAAGACTAATTTACAATCTTAAAGTAATTTTTAAACTAAAGGATTTGGCTATACTATGAATAAAGACAAAAGATTGCTTCACTAGATGATAGAAAGAGTGGAGCTGGGTCATGGAAGACTTGGTCCTGGTTACATTGGACTAGCAAGTGCATCGAAAGACTTAAACTTTGGGGTGAGACCCTATTGTGTCTGCTAGGAAACTGGTAACTATTAGTAAGTGTAGGCTCTGTAATAGAGAGATCCTGAGACATGAGGCCAGGAGTAAAGGGCCTGGTATGAGACCTAAAGCCTGAACTCAAGTCCAGCCCTGCTAATGTAGATCAGCGTTAGCAAATGTCAGGTCCTGCCTTTTTACTAAGTGTGACGCTTTCTGGATTTAGGGACTCATTTATAGTTGTTTTTCATATTAACAATATCTCATATTTGCAATAAGTCATAAGTGATATGCCATGTATGGAGCCAATAGAAAGGTTGTAATCTGCTAGGAATGGTTGTATGATTTATATCTAGGTGCCTTTTTCTGTGTTAGGAATTAGGAACATGTTTGTTCTATTTGTGTTGCAAGCTATTGGATTCTGCAACACTCCCAGGCTGGATGCCTGCAACCATTGTCTCCTTAATGCCTCATTAGGGAACTCCCTAGATGTGGTGGACCCAAGGAGAAACTGTTGAGCCACTAGGGGTATGTCTGCATGTATCTTTTAAATCGATAACACTGGTTATTTTGATTTAAAAATGATTAGGTCCACACAATGTTTTATTGTTTTGAAATGATGAGCTTCATCATTTTGAAACAAAAGATGTTATTTCAAAATAGCTTAAACCTACTTTAATTTGAATTGTCTGTTATTTTGAAATGGTTATTTTGAAATAACGCTGTTTGGACATGTTATTTCAAAATAATCATTATTTCAAAATAACACTTTTGCCCTTCTTCTTCCCAGGGTGCTTTCCTTTTTGTATATATTGGGTGGGGGCATGGCTTGGTGAGGGGGCAATGTTGGCATGCCTCCCATGGTACCCCTCTCCTGATTTGAAATAACAAGTCCTGTGTCTGGACTTGCTATTTTAGTTTGAGGTTTTTGCTTATTCCGATTTAAATTAATTCAAATTAAGGATTTTATTTCAAATTAACTTATTTCGATTTAACTTAAATCGAAATAAGCATGTACATGAAACCCCACACAGCATGGGCAAGGCCAGAGGTGGTAAAAGGCAGCAGCATGGACTCCATTTCGTCTTCAGTCTCCAGCCTGCAAAAAACACCCATCTCTGAATTTATTCCCCTGCAACTGGACAAAGGACTGTGGCCCACCCACGTGCTGGGTGTCTACCAGAGGAACAAGTCTGCAAACTTCCATTTCTTCCATGGACTTGCTTTCTATGGACCCTAAATCATTTGTATATATGTGATTCACTTTGACTCATTAAAATCTGACAGCGTGCTATTCTGGGCAAGATCCAAGCCTATATTGTTCTGGGTGATGTGGCTGCCCCTTTGGGATCAGGAGAACCTAGTTCTTTAAGAGATCCAGTGGCTAGGTGGGGACCAGAGGAGCTGATGTTCAATAAAGGGGGCTGTTTCTATTTTGTTATGCTTGGTAATGACCAGTGTGGAGAATCAGAAGAATGTTTTCCTACTGACTGAGAGACTGGTTTAAGTACCACCCATCAATGTTTTAAGAGTCTGGCTCCTGGTTTGCAGCTTGCCCAGATTTGTGCATATTCAGAGGTTATCCCAGGAGGCCTGGGTCACACAAAGCAGGTAGCTGCTTGCAGGGTGATTATCCAATACATAAACTTGGAAAGAACAGGGCTGGTGTTACACAAACTCAAGTACTTCTAGGTGCTACATATCCACATAAACACATTTCAGAAGGATAGGACCAGAACACACCAATAGAAAGTTGTGGTGTGAATGTAACCCATATGGCTAAAGGGGCTCTCTCTTTCCCAGATCTCTTGAGGTTGGGTTATGTTGCAGGGCAGATTTGCTGCCCAGGTCCAGAAGCTTCTGGAAATTAAGTGAGTGGTTGCATTGAGGCTATTCCACAAGCATGCTCCTGTGGTCAGATGCCTGAAAGCAGCAGCCTGAGAGTTGCAATGAGAAGAGTTCATGTGTTGAGTTTGTGACTGTGAGATGCTGAGCCAGGAGTAAATAGCAAGATGTTTTCTCCCTGCTGTGGAGCATTTTGCAGTAGAGTTTTCTCATATGCACATGTGACTGATTGCTGGTTAACCAGTAAATTGACTGGATGGTGCTGGTTCCAGAAAAGAAAGAAAAGTCTGCATAGATTTCTATCTAAGATCCCTGCCAACAAAGAAGAAGATTACTACCTCTTGCAGATATGGGTAACCTTCAGCTAAACTTTGGGACTCTTGGGTTTCGTCCCCCCACAGGGTCTCTATGGTGACTGTTCTGTTCAAATTCTTTTTTTTAATTATTATTATAAGGTGTTACCTGCTCCACCTCGGATAGCCTCCTGAATGTGCAAAACTCAGGGCAAGCTGCAAAACCAGGAGCCAACACCCTAAACCAGTGATGGGTGGTACTTAAACCAGTCTCCAAGTCCGTAACAAAACATGCTTCTGGTTCCCCACACTGTTCATCACATAGCATAACAAAATAGAAACGTCCCCCTTTATTGCGCATCAGCTCCCTCGTTCCCAGCCTAGTTACTCCAATGCCTCTGGTAGACACCCAGCAGCTAGGTGGGCCTCAGTCTTTTGTTCAAGCACAGAAGAATAGTTCCAGAGGTAGGTGTTGGTTGCAGATTTGAGGCTGAATACTGAAGACAAAATAGAGATGTGGTTAATGCCTTTTATCACCTCTGGCCTTCCCCATGCTGTGCAATCTTTCAAAATCAAAATGGAGTTGAAACACATGGGCAGGCTGGGTGACACATTGAGCAGGTTTCTCCCTGGGTCCACTGTCCCTGGGAGTTTCCTTAGTGGTCCATTAAGAGGACAATGGGTTTGTGGCCCCCCAGTCTAGGTCTGCCTTAGAATCCAGTAGAACATACTTATTCCTAACTTCTAATACAGATATGACACCTACATATAAACCATATTATCATTTCTAGTGAATTACAACCTTTCTGTTGGTGCCAAACATGCCATATCACATAGGCATTATTCTGATATATGTGAAAGATAATCATAAACAATCCTCTAGACTGAGACAGCATCATGTAAGGTTTATCATGTTAATAAAGTTCATTGTGTTTGTTTTTAGGTGATATTTTAATGGGGGAAGGGTAACTTAACAATCTTCACTGTGAGTCCCATGAGCTATGTCTGCACTTAGAGGGTCAATTTCATAGAATCATAGGGTTGGAAGGGACCCCACAAGGTCATCTAGTCCATCCTCCTGCCAAAAAAGCACGACCACTCCCACTAGATTATCCCAGCCAGGGTTTTGTCCAGCTGGGCCTTGAACACCTCTAAAGACAGAGATTCCACCACCTCCCTAGGTAGCTTATTCCAATGCTTCCCCACTCACCTAGTAAGAAAGTTTTTCCTAATATCCAGCCTGGACCTCCCTAGCTGTAACTTGAAATCATTGCTCCTCGTTCTGCCCTCTGTTACTACTGAGAACAGTCAAGCTCCTTCTTCCTTGGAGCATCCCTTCAAGTAGTTGAAGGTTGCTATCAAATCCCCCCTCAGTCTTCTCTTCTTCAGGCTAAATAAGCCTAGTTCCTTCAGCCTTTCTTCATAGGGCTTGTGCTCCAGCCCTTTGATCATTTTGGTTCCCCTCCGCTGGACTCCCTCTAATCTGTCCCTGTCCTTTTCGTAGTGGGGAGCCCAAAACCAGACATAGTATTGCAAATGTGGCCTTACCAGTGCAGAATAGAGGGGAATGATCACATCCCTCGATCTGCTGGCAACACTTCTTCTGATGCAGCCCAGTATGCCATTGGCCTTTTTGGCAGCAAGAGCACACTGCTGACTCATATCCAGCTTCCCATCCACCAGGACTCCCAGGTCCTTTTCTCCAGTGCTGCTACGTAGCTGATCACTCCCCAGCCTGTGTACATGGGTTTTTCCATCCCAGCTGCAGGATTTTGCACTTGTCCTTGTTGAACCTCATGAGATTCCTCTTGGCCCACTGCTCCAATTTGTCTAGGTCTCCCTGAATCCTGTCCCTGCCCTCCAGGGTGTCTACCATTCCCCCCCAGTTTGGTATCATACGCAAACTTACTAAATGTGCAATCTATCCCATCATCCAGATCATTAATGAAGATGTTGAACAGAACTGGCCCCAGGACCGACCCCTGGGACACACCACTTGTTACTCGTTGCCAACTTGACATGGAGCCATTGATTCCTACACGCTGAAACTGTTGATCTAGCCAGTTCTCTATCCACCTTACAGTCCACGCATCCAGCCCATACTTCCTTAATTTGCCAATGAGAATGCTGTGGGAAACTGTATCAAAAGCCTTGCTAAAGTCGAGGTATATCACATCAACGGCTCTTTGAATTACTGAATTCGAACTAGTACCTAATAATTATTAGTTTGAACTCAGTCCATTTGAATGGCCACACAAGAAACTCCAATTCGAATTAGCAAGTTCATGAACTGGCCTTGCTAATTTAAATTGGAGGAGGGGCACCATGGGAAGGTGTAGCAACATGGCCCCCTAGAAGGGTCATGCCACCACCCAATCCCCTGCTGAACTACAGCACTATGGGCCCAAAACAGGGAAATGCATCCCCAGCCCAGCTCTAGCCGCCATGCTGCTAGAGCTGGGCGGGGGATGTTTTTCCCCATGCGAGGCTGAGAAGCCAGGAGCCTGGCTGGGGATGTTTACCCCTCCCAGGGCTCCCTGTGGGACAGTGGGGACAGGGGAGAAGGGATTCCCCCACCCAGCGCTGTTGGCGCAGCCGAGGGAATCCCTTTTCCCCCGCCCCTGCTGCACTGTCGGCATGGGACCAGGGGAATACCTTGCCCCCGTGCTGACAGCTCATCCAGGTGGGAGAGAAGGGATCTTGGGGCACTGCAGGAGCCCCCGGGGAGCAGCTTCTGCCCAGCTGGCTGTGTGCAGGAAGGCACCCCAGTGCATGGCTTCTCCCGGGCTGCCCACACACCGGGAAGGCACCTTGGTGCACGGATTCTCCTAGGCTGGCCACACGCCAGGAAGGAACCCGGGCATGCAGCTTCTTCCCAGGATGTCCGTGCGTGGGGAAGGCACCCCTGCCTGTGGCTGCATCCCTGCTGGACACATGTGGGTGCTTTCCTGGCACGCAGCCAGCCCAGAAGAAGCCACATGCTGGGGTGCCTTCCTGGTGCATGGCCAGCCTGGGAGAAGCCGTGAGCTGGGGTGCTTTCCCCACAGGTGGCCAGGTGGGCCCCAGCAAGGGCTGGGGTCCCTGTCCCCAGGCAGGGGACAGGAGCCCCATTTCCCCCCCAGCCTCATCTGGCTGGGGGGGGGGGTGTAGGCACCTTTGGGGCTGCTGGCCTCAGCTGCTATAGGGCTAATCTTCTTCCCAGAGTGCATGGCACCCTGGGAGGAAGCTAGGAAGATCAACCCTTGCCATTTCAAACTCAGTGAGTTCGAACTGACATGGCCACATTGGGTCTATTCGTACTACTGGTTTTGAATTGACACTGACTTTGAAGTCAAACAAGGTTTGACCAACTCAAAGTCAGCTTTCATCAATTCAGACTGAGGAGTTCCTCAGTTCGAATTGAGGAAAGTGAGTGTGGCCATGCACTTAATTGAATTTGAATTGATTGTCGAGCTTGCGAACGGGGGACTGCAAACAGGGGAGTTTGCGAGGGAAGGAGTTGGTGCCAGGTGCATCCAAGGAGATTTGCTGACTGTGTGTTTGTGTCTTTTCCCTACAGGTGCTTGCTGTTAGTTGTGGGACTGTGCTTGTGTGATTGGGTGGGGGCTGTTTGCACCATTGTTCCCTGATCCTCTCTAATCACCAGCCTCTAGCAGCTTCTAGGAGCCTTGTGATTGGCCTGCCCCCTGTGTGACTAACAAGGGGCAAGGGCTGACCTAGGCAGAGAAGGCCTTTAAAAGCCACTGCTTGAGCAACCAGAGGGAGCTTGTGAACAGGGGACTGCAAACAGGGGAGTTTGCGAGGGAGTTTGAGGAGGAGTTTGGTGAGGCCAAGATGGTGAAGAGGAGCTGTACTGCTGGTGCCAGCGCCCCTTCTATTTCCTTTGCCTCTGTTTGTAGCCAAACAGACTGTCTGACCATGGATATCTCCACCCAGATCCTGGTGTGGAATTGCAGGGAGTGTGGCCTTCATTTTCCTGCCACTGATGATCAGGCTAGGGAGATGAGCCTATGTGATAGGTGCCTTCTGGTGGCATCTCTCCAGAAACAGGTAGGAGAGCTACAGGAGGAGGTGTCACGACTCAGGGGTATCTATGCCCTGGAAAAGTTCCTTGACAGTGTCCATGATGAGACCTGCAAGGAGAAGGTCCCTATCCCGGTGCCAAGGGCTACTGCCACAGCTCTGGAAATGGATGGGATGCCTATGGCAGAGGAAGGACAGTGGCAGCTGGTCACCTCTGGCAGCAGACAGTGCTCCACACCTGCTCCCATCCCACCATCCATTGTGGTGAGGAACCGTTATGCAGTGCTGGACACGATGCAGGAGGTAGAGGAGATGCCATCCACCCAAGAGGCTGGGCAGATCACAGCCACCTCACGTAAGAGGAAACGTAGGGTTGTAGTGATTGGGGACTCACTCCTGAGAGGAACGGAGGCACCCATCTGTCGCCCTGACAAGGCCTCTAGAGAGGTATGCTGCCTGCCAGGTGCCCGTATCCGTGATGTAACGGAGGGATTGTCTAAAATCATCCGCCCCTCAGACTACTACCCCATGCTTCTTATCCACGTGGGTACCAATGATACTGCGAGAGGTGATCCTCAGCAGATCAAAGGTGACTTCAGGGCTCTGGGAGCGAGGGTGAAGGAGTTTAGAGCACAGGTGGTGTTCTCCTTGATCCTTCCAGTCAAGGCCAGAGGCCTGAGGAGAGACAGATGCATCCTAGAGGTGAATGCCTGGCTGCGAAGATGGTGTGGTCAGGAGGGATTTGGCTTCCTTGACCATGGAGTCCTGTTTCAGGACAGAGGATTGATAGGCAGAGATGGCCTTCACCTGTCCAGGAAGGGGAAGAGTGTGTTTGGACACAGACTGGCGGACCTAGTGAGGAGGGCGTTAAACTAGGTTCAACAGGGGAAGGAGACCAAAGCCCACAGGTAAGTGAGAATGTGGGTGATCTGGGGGAAGGGATGGAACTTGGGGGGTGCTGGGACTGTAGCACCAGCAATAAAAGAGAAGGTAGTTGGAACATGGGGGGGGAATCAAATAAGTGTCTTAAGTGCTCTACTGAAGCCCCAGTAGGCAAGGAGAGTGGGGGAGGAGAACTCCTAGAAAAAATGCAAGGAGGTTTATGTAATAGAATTGGAAATCAACATGACAAAGTAGGGCAATCGGCCGGGTATCTTAGGTGCCTGTACACTAATGCGAGGAGCCTGGGAAATAAGCAAGAAGAATTGGTAATACTAGCACAGACAAGGAACTATGATATTATAGGAATAACGGAGATGTGGTGGGATAGTCTGCATGACTGGAGCTCTGCCATGGATGGGTATAAACTGTTCAGGAAAGACAGGCAGGGAAGAAGAGGGGGAGGAGTAGCGTTATATGTAAAAGAGCTCCATGACTGCTCAGAGCTCCATTATGGAAGTGGAAGCGTGCCTGTAGAAAGTCTGTGGGTTACATTGAGAGGGGAAAGCAACAAGGGGGATGTTGTGGTGGGGGTCTGCTATAGACCACCAGACCAGAAGCAGGAGGTGGATGAGGTGTTCTATCGACAATTAGCGGAAGCTTCTAGATCACAGGCCCTGGTGCTCATGGGGGACTTCAATTACCCTGACATCTGCTGGGAGACCAATACAGCAGTGCATGGGCAATCCAGGAAATTTTTAGAGAGTGATGGGGACAACTTTCTAGTACAAATGCTAGAGGAAACAACTAGGGGCCTTGCACTGCTCGACTTGCTGCTCACAAACAGGGAAGAATTGATCAGGGAGGTAGAGGTAAATGGCAAGCTAGGCAGTAGTGACCATGACATGGTTGAGTTCAGGATGCTGATTAAAGGAAGGAAGGAAAGAAGCAAAACAAAAACCCTGGACTTCAAAAAAGCAGATTTTGGCTCCCTCAGGGAACTGATGGGCAGAATCCCTTGGGACGCTAATCTGAAGGGGAAGGAGTCCAAGAGAGTTGGTTATATTTTAAAGAAACCCAGCTAAGGGCACAGGAAGTTGCCATTCCAATTAGGAGAAAGAACAAACATGTGAGGGAGCCAGAATGGCTTAGCAGAGAACTCTGCTCTGAGCTTAAACATAAAAAGGAAGCTTACACGAAGAGGAAGCTTGGTCAGATGACCAAGGAGGCATATAAAGATATTGCTAGGGACTGCAGGGATAAAATCAGAAAGGCCAAAGGACAAATGGAGTTGCGGCTAGCGAGGGATGTAAAGGATAACAAGAAGGGGTTCTACAAGTATCTTAATAACAAAAAGAGGATCAGGGATGGTGTAGGCCCCTTGCTGAATAGGGCAGGCATCCTTGTGACAGAGGATGAGGAAAAAGCTGAAGTGCTCAATACTTTTTTTGCTTCAGTTTTCACAGGCAGGGTCAGCTCCCAGCCCTCTACCATGGGTGTGGCAGATTAGAGAGAAGAAGACAGGCCCTTGGTGAGGGAAGGTCAGGTTAGGGACTGCTTAAAGAAGCTGGATGTGCACAAGTCCTTGGGGCCGGACGAACTGCATCCAAGAGTGCTAAGGGAATTGGCCAATGAGATAGCGCACCGCTGGCTGTTATCTTTCAAAACTCGTGGAGAATGGGGGACGTGCCAGAGGATTGGAAAAAAGCAAATGTAGTGCCTATTTTCAAGAAAGGGAAAAAGGAGGATCCGGGGAATTATAGACCAGTCAGCCTCACTTCAATCCCTGGAAAAATTATGGAGCAGATTCTCAAAGAATCCATCCTCAAACACTTAGAGGAAAATAAAGTGATCAGGAACAGTCAGCATGGATTTACCAAGGGGAAATCATGCCTGACCAATCTCATCTCCTTCTATGATCAGATGACTGGTTTTCTGGATGCAGGAAGAACTGTTGATGTGATATACCTTGATTTTAGCAAGGCTTTTGATACAGTTTCCCACAGCATTCTCATTGACAAATTAGGGAAATATGGGTTGGATAGGTGGACTATAAATTGGATAGAAAACTGGCTAGATCAACGGTTTCAGCATGTAGGAATCAATGGTTCCATGTCTAGCTGGCAGCCAGTCACAAGTGGTGTGCCCCAGGGGTCTGTCCTGGGACCGGTTCCGTTCAACATTTTCATCAATGATCTGGATGATGGAATAGACTGCATTCTCAGTAAGTTTGCAGATGACACCAAGCTGGGGAGACCAGTAGACACGTTGGAGGGCAAGGACAAGATTCTGGGAGACCTAGATAAATTGGAACGGTGGGCCAATAGAAGTCTTATGAGCTTCAATAAGGACAAGTGTAAAATCCTGCACGTGGGCCGAAAAACCCCCATGCACTGCTACAGGCTGGAAAACATTCAGTTAAGTAGCAGCAGTGTAGAAAAGGACCTGGGGGTCATGGTGGATGGGAAGCTAGATATGAGTCAGCAGTGTGCTCCTGCTGCCAAAAAGGCCAGTGGCATACTGGGCTGCATCAAAAGAAGTATTACCAGCAGATCAAGGGATGTGATCATTCCTCTCTATTCTGCACTGGTGAGGCCACATCTAGAATAATGTGTTCAGTTTTGGGCTCCCCACTACAAAAAGGACAGGGACATGCTAGAGAGAGTTCAGAGGAGGCCAACCAAAATGATTAAAGGGCTGGAGCTCAAGCTCTATGAGGAAAGACTGAGAGCATTAAGCTTATTTAGTCTGCAGAAGAGAAGATTGAGGGGGGATTTGATAGCAACCTTCAACTACTTGAAGGGATGCTCTAAGGAAGATGGAGCTCGACTGTTCTCGGTAATAGCAGAGGACAGAACGAGGACCAATGGTCTCAAGTTGCAGTTAGGGAGGTCGAGGCTGGATATTAGAAAAAACTTTTTTACTAGGAGAGTGGTGAGGCCTTGGAATGACCTGCCAAGGGAGGTGGTGGAGTCTCCTTCTTTGGAGGTGTTTAAGGCCCGGCTGGACAAAACCATGACTGGGATGGTTTACTGGGAGTGGTCCTGCCTCTGGCAGGGGGTTGGACTAGATGACCTATGAGGTCCCTTCCAACCCTAGGATTCTATGATTCTATGAATTCAAGTCTAAGCGTAGACATACCCTTATAGACTGAATCCTGAGTCTCCAACTACTTCTCTGTAGGAGTTGGGATTTAATTTAAATTTATTTTTTTGAGGAACTGGAGAAATGCAATTAAATGAGTTCTAGCCAACCTGTGGTTACATAACCACACTCCCTGAAGACACAAAAGTGACACATTATCCCCTCTTAAAGATAGGGTCAGAAGGACAGAGTGATGGAGAGCTATGTTTTGATCCAATCAACAGGTTTGGGGTAAAGAGCTGTAACTAATCACATCCGAGGGTGATATATAAATTTTTTGTATCAATGTATAGAAGAGGAGTCTCAAAGGGTATGTTTTTGTCTGGCCAAGGGGAATAGAAAGTCCTGCCATTCACTGAGCTGGTCCGTTGTTATGGGCATACATGAGTAAGTGAGTATGGGATACCAGTACTGTGTTTTGTCAATAATTAACCCGCTGGGTACTTTCATTACAGAAACTCATCTATTGTCTCTTTGGGAGTTCAAGCAAGGTTTGCAGGGCTGACTATCTGCACAGAGCCAGTGTGACACACAGAGAACACAGACAAACAGCCAATGACTGACTACAGGCCCTAGTTTGTGTCTTTATGACTGTTTTAAGTCACCATCTGTTTCCATCACTCACTCTTCTTTCCAGTTGACTCTCTAGTCTCTTAAGCTAATTCCCATTTGTTTCCTCTTACTGAGTCCAAGTGCTGTGTGTGGAGTGGGACTGGTGGGCTGAGGAAAAACTGGAATAGATATTTCCTTTGGGAACTGGGGACCTGGGATTTCTATGGGTATCCACTGACCAAGGACCGGACACCAGAGTGGGACATTTTGAAGGTGCTCAGGGCTGGCATGCGCATATTCTCAGTCTTCAGGACAAGGGCAGACCTGGTGAGGCCTAGAGCCTCATAGACTTTAAGGTCAGAAGGGGCCAATACGATCAGCTCTAGTTTGACATCCCACGCAATGGAGGCCGCAGAACCTCAACCCCTCCACCACCCTTGTAATAAACCTCCAATCTAGGACTGAGTTATTAAATCTTCAAATCTTGATTTAAGGACGTTAAGGTACAGAGAATCCACTAGCAAGTCAGCTGTGCCCCATGCTACGAAAGAAAGCAAAATCACAGCCCTTTGCCAATCAGCTATTGGGGGTAAATCCCTTCCCGTCTCCGATATGGTGATCAGTTAAAGCCTGAACAGGAGGGCAAGGCTCACCAGCCAGACAGCCAAGAAAGAGTTCTCCATCATGACTCAGGACCCAGGGGAGAGTGTCTGAGCGACCGACAGGCTGGTTGCATTCCCGCGCTAATGCCCAGCCGACACAAGACTCCCCCACCCTGGAAGCAGGTGGCATCAACGTGCCTCACAGTCCTGGGTGACCCAGCAAGCATCAGACCTTTGATGCTATAGAGCAGCCCTGATGCCCTCTGCTGCAAGTGCCATAGGGCAGTCACAAGGATATGGTCTGCACAGCCTGGCACATGAGCCCTGGGGAGGGAGAGCAGCTTCTGTACCCTCAACCACACCCAGGGCTGGGCCCACATTTTCTGTCTACCCAAAGCCTTGTGCATTTCAGACACAACTCCCTTATGTCTATAGGGCCTGTCAGTTTTCATACTTACAGAGTTTCAGTAACTCTTGCTCCCCCAACTTGTGTCCTGGGCACTTGTCCAACTTCATTTGCTTGGCAGGGGTTGCATTCACATCTTCCACACTGGCACCTTTTCACAGTAAAGAGGCATTTTTGTCAGCACAATCACACTAGAGTTGGACGAAGGTTACAAGGATCCTTAATAAATGACTTAGGTTCAGTACACATGGCCTGAGGAGACACTGATTCATTTATGGCTATGAATCTATTGCTGTTACTTGCATTACAGTGAAGCTAAGAGGCCAATGCCAGGTACTACAGAGGGAATGTGCTCTGTCCTTATCACCCATTTCCCACTTTTGGCAAATGGGATAGTGACACATCAGAGCATAGTTTTGCATCCCTGCCCATCTCAGCTAATAGCCAACAATGCACCTGTCCTACATGGATTTGTCTAGGTCTTTTTGAACCTGTTATAGACTGGGTCCTCACAATATCCTCTGGCAAGGAGTTCCACAGGTTGACTCCGGGTTGTGTGAAGAAATATTTCCTTTGGTTCATTTTATATCTGCTGTATATTAATTGCATTTGGCAACGCCTAGTTTTTCTGTTATGAGTAGTAAATAACACTTCCTTATTCACTTTGTACACATCAGTCCTGATTTTACACACCTCTGTTGTATCCCCCTGTCATCTCTCTTCCAAACAGAAAAGTTTCTGGTTTATTAATCTCTCCCAACATGGAAGCTTTTGCATACCCCTAATCATTTTTGTTGCTCTTTTCTGTACCTTTTCAAATTATAATATATCTTTTTCAAGATGAGACAGTCACATCTGTAAGCACAATTCAAGATGTAGATGCACTATAGATTTCCTTAGAGGCAAGATGACATTTTCTGTCTTATCATCTCTCTCTTTCCTAATGACTTCCAATATTCTGCTAGCATTTTTTACTGTCACTGCGCATTGAGTGGATATTCTCAGAGAACTCTCCACAATGACTCCACGACCTTTCGTGAGTTGCAATAGCTAATTTAGACCCCAACATTTTAGATGATAATTAGTATTCTGTTTTCCAATGTGCATTACTTTGCATTTTTGAACAGTGTTTTCACCTGTCATTTTTTGCGCAATCACCCAGTTCTGTGAGACCCCTTTGTAACACTTCACCATCTGCTTTGGACTTAACTAGCTTGAGTAGTTTTATACAATGACATTGCTGGAAATGGGCACATAGGGCACAGGCCCCAAATGTGCCATCCAGTGCCTTGAATCACACTCTCCAGCAGAGACAGGTGCAAGCAGCCTGGGGCCAACAGGAGCTCAGCTGGGGCCGACAGGAGCTGTCCAACCTTGCAGCACATCACTGAGACAGTGATTCATGGCAGAACACAGGCGGTTGGTGAAGCTTCCTCTGGGGCAGCCAAGCTTCCTGGACCACCTCTTTTGTCCCAGGCCCTGCCTGTGCTCCACCCCAGACCCAACCCCACCCCTGGTCAGTCCCCAAACCCTCCCCCCCCCTGAGCCATGTCCTTTCTCAGGTCACTCCTAGCCGTGACCCCTATCCCTCACTGCAGCAGCTCCCTGGGTCTCTGGCTGACTTTCTCCTCCTCTCCTATCCCTGCTCCTGCCTACCTTCCCCATTCCCATCCTAGCATAAGCTGCAGCCTAGATCACCTCCAAAGGGAAAACCTGGTCACTGTGGGCTGGGGCCATCATAGGATGACTCACTCATTCAGCCTGTTCCTCCCTCCTTGACAGACTGGGGCAGTGACTGGACCTACAGACCCAAGTGTTGGGGCGTACATTAAAGAGCTCCTCCCACCCCCCAGGAAGCTTGGGAGAGACAAAGAAGTTTGGGCAGGAGAAAGGAGAGGTGCAGACAGCCACATGAGAGGAGGTGAGTTGAGGGAGAAGCTCCGTGTCCTAGGTCATATGACACACTATTTATCTCTTGCCACCGTGAAAACAGAACATTTATTCCTCTCTTTTGTTCTCTATCTTTTAACTGAAATAAACAAGGAGTCCAGTGGCATTTTAAAGACTAACAAGTTTAGTTAATGCATGAGTTTTTGTGGAAGAAATCTTACTTCATCAAACGCTTGGAGATGGAGACCTTACAGAATGGAAGGAAGAATAAATGTAGGGTAGGGTAAGTCATAGGATATGATACGCACCAGGGGAAGTCAGGAAACAGAATGACAGAGCCAGATGGATACCCAGAAGACAACTACTACAGCAAGAACATTTCTGCATAGGAAAAAGATCTGGGGCACAGGCCCCAAACCCATCCCCATCCTCAGCCTCACTCAGCTTCTGACCCACCCACTGCTATTTCCTCCATTTTGTCAGGCTTCAGGACCTCCTCCCACCCTGTAATAACCTTGGGGAGAAAGGGGTTAATACCCTGGTCAGTGACTCCCGGGAAAGCCAATAGGAACAAAGTACAGGTTTTTGAATTGGAGCAGCGGCCCTGCCTGTTCCTGTTTAGATGCAGCAGAGCAGCAGAGCTCCTGGAAGGATCAGGAGGAGGCCAGAGAGAGGCCTGAGGAAGGATCCAGCAACATCCTTGCCAAAGATCAGCTCACATTTGTAACTGGCCAGGCGTGAGTGGCACGGGGAATGTTTAATTAGATGTGGTCAGGGTATTTGTTTGTTTGTTTGTGTTTGGATTTCTCTTTGCTGAGCACGTGTACCTCCTCCCACTATTCTGTAACTATCTAAGCTAAATCCCAGAGAAGCAACTCTCTGTGTTTCTTATCTGTTCTTTTTAATTAAAGATCTTACCCTTTTAAAGTAAGCTCTGGTTCTGTGTCCTAAAAGGCAAGTTTTTGTGTGCATGTGCCTCAGATTGAACAGTCAGCTACTAAAAGGGATTCTGTCCCATTTCCAACTGATATCCCAGCTGGGGTTCAATCACTCTCTGGAGGGAGAAAGAAAAGCGATTGAGGGTACTTCACAGGAAGGAATTCCCAAGTGTGCCTTCCTGGGTTTTCATGAGGTTTTTGCATTTTGGGTGGGTGGCAGCAGTATTACTCCAAGGCCAGGAAATTGGCAGCCTTGGAGAGTTTTCAGATGAGCCTTTAAGGGCAGTGAGTTTTAAGGCCTGTTGCAGGTCCCCACCTTCTGCTCTTAGTGTGCCAGAGTGGGGAAACAGCCTTGAACCGCCCTCCAGTTTTTGTGCAAGCCAAGGCTGCCCCTTCCCAGCTTCTCCATCACATGAAGGCAAGGCAGAGAAGACTGACTCTTGCTACCCAAAGCCCATGCCAGGCTCCTGATTCCAGTGCACACCCCAACACCCCCTAGACTTGGCATCCGGCACCCCTCACTAAATCCCCCCAGGAATGAATGCCACAGCAACCCCAAAACACTCCTGCCTCCCTTTTCTTTCTAAGTTATTTAAACACACACCAGAGACCCTGTGAAAGACTCCCCCAGCCAACACCCCATACATCTTCCCCTTATACCCCCTGATAACTCCCAGTCGTCCAGACTTTCTGTGTACACTCCTGCTGGTGTGGACCAGCTCATCAGCACCCACGGATACCCTGAAACATACCTCCCATAACAGAGACCACTGGAATCAGGCCCAGGTGTCATCCCCAGTCTCCCAGCTACTTCTACTTCCCTCTCACCCTAGATGAAACCCCTCACTCCCAGTTCTCACAGTGCCCCCAATCCTCATGTACTCCCTCCCCCACTAACCCCATGTATGACATAGGGAGGCATATATTTTAGCATGTACCCAAAACACCCAAGCTTCCTCTCACAGCTGGTTTCTAATAATCAACATTTCCCTCCCATCAGGTTCCTCTGTGAATGCCCTCTCCCCATCTTCCCCCAGAAACCCCAAGTTAAACCCTTCCATTCCTCCCCCATTTGCCTTTTACCCTGCTCCCGTCCTTCAGCTAGCCCATCCTCTGAGAAGGCCACCCCTACATCGCTGCCCCATCTGCCCATCTCTTCCTCAGTGTATCCCATTCCTTGGTCAGCCCAACATTTCCACATTTGGAAACAGTGACCCAGGGCTGCCAACCTGGAATTTTAGTTTTTACTGATACAAAGAGATGAAGTTGATTTTTTTTAACTGACCTGGTAAATTTTTTGCTGATGTCACTAAAGCAACATAAACAATACAATAACATCATTATATTTTAATGTCACTTTTTGGGACATACAGTGGAAGAGATAGGGAAGACTGGGGAGTGGTAGGAACACCACCACAGACAGGATTGGGGCCCAGGGACTCTAGGTACAGTGACACTTTGGCTGTACCCCAAGGAGCACAGAGGGACCCACTGAACATTGTTCCTGCTAGTGTTTACTGCTCAGCCATTGCTCCCTCCTGAAAATGGGAAAAGCCTCCCCCCACCAACCCCTATGGGAATTCAGAAAGGTTAGGTAGGAAAGGGGTAAGCTTACTTGGTACACAGACATGCAGATTTCAGCGACTTGCAAAATAAGTAAGACTTAACGCTTTACCTTTTTTGCAAGTCATTTTTAAGTGCCCACCCAAGCAGAGGTTTTAAATTTCCAAAGGGATAGCCGTGTTAGTCTAGTCCAGGCAAAAAACAAAAAACAAAAAAAACCATCAAGGAGTTGTGTGGCACTTTAAGACTAACAGATTTATTTTTCACATGAGCTTTTGTGGGAGAAAATCCCACTTCGTCAGATGCTTAGAAGATGGGGGAACTTACAGAATGGAACGAAAATAAATGCAAGGGGGTGTAAAACATAGGATCAGGTCATACAGTAACAGCAAATCAAAGCAGTTGCTAGGTTCAAACCACGGGAAGCCTGAAGTCAAATTACCTTTTGTAATGGGAAAAGAACCCATAGTATCGATTAAGTCCTGCTTTCACAGAATTTAGCTTGCATATTAATTCGAGTTCAGCTGCTTCTCTTTGAAGTCTTGATGTCCTAGCCACATCTCTGACGACAGTTGTTAAAAAATCATTCATCGAGTGATTAGAAAGATGGAAGTGCTCAGCAACTGGTTTCTTTGTTCTGTGATTTCTGATATCAGCTCTGTGCTCATTTATCCTTTCACGCAGCGATCGTCCTGTTTGTCCAATGTATAAGGTGTTAGGGCATTTCTTGCACATGATGGCATAGACCACATTAGTAGATGAGCAGGTAAATGAGCCTTTGATGGAGTAGCAGGCTTGATTAGGACCTATGATGGTATCTGTTGTGCAGATATGTGGGCAGACTTGGCAGTGTGGTTTGTTGCAGGGGTGTGTGCCTGCTTCAATGCTTCTGTTGTTAGATCTGTAGTTGCTGGTGAGTATCAGTTTAAGATTGGGTGGCTGTCTGTAGGCAAGGAGAGGTCCTTTCTGTAAGTTCACCCATCTTTGAAGCATCTGAGGAAGTGGGATCTTCTCCCACAAAAGCTCATGCAAAAAATAAATCTGTTAGTCTTCAAGTGCCACACAACTCCTTGTTGTTTTTTTCACTGGACTAGACTAACACGGCTATCCCTTTAAAAAGGAGAGGTCTGCCTCCCAAGGCTTGAGAGAGAGACGGATAATCTTTTAGAATAGGCTGTAGGTCCCTAATGATCTGTTGCAGAGGTCTGACTTGGGGGTTGTATGTGGTGACTAGTGGTGTTCTGTTGTTTTCTTTCTTGGGTATTTCCTGTAGTAGATGACTTCAGGGAACCCATCTAGCTCTGTCAATTTGTTTTCTTACTTCCCCAGGTGGGTACTGTAGTTTCAAGAATGCTTGATAGAGATTCTCAAGATGTCTGTCTCTGTCTGAGGGATCAGAGCAGATGCGGTTATATCTTAGGGCTTGGCTGTAGACAATGGATCGTGTGATGTGTTTAGGATGGAAGCTTGAAGGATGTAGGTAGCTATACCGATCAGTAGGTTTTCAGTACAGGGTGGTGATGATGCGTCTACCCCTGATTTGTACTGTAGTGTCAAGAAAGTGGATCTCCTGTGTGGAGTGTTCTAGGTTCAATTTGATGGTGGCGTGGAAATTATTGAAATCTCTGTGAAAATCTTCAAGAGCATCCCTGCCATGTGTCCAGATGATGAAGATGTCATCA